>LR753314.1:0-86984 GCA_902729485.2 Mus minutoides
CTGTGGAACGCGCCATTCCTCGCCTGCGAGAAATTCACGCTGACACTGAAGGAGACGTCTGCGGCATCCATTTTAATATTGAATATAATATAAAAGAGGGAAGGAAAGAGAGAGAGGAAGAAAGCAAGAGAGAGAGGAAGGAGAGCGAGTAGCAGAGGGAGAGAGTAGCAGAGAGTCAGAGAGACAGAGAGCAGCAGAGGGAGAGAGCGAGCCTCCGGAGGGCTCTCCCTTAAATCCCCTGAGGTAGCCCTGGAGCAGCGTGTTCCCATAGGATTGGCTACAAGGCCATAAACCCAAATCGCCCCGGGCATGGGCTCTGTGACTCCCGTGCTTTCACGCCAGGACAAAGCACATTCCAAGGATCTCATGTGAGAATGCTGGATGCCAGCGCCATTACTTAATGGTGAAAATGCTGTCAGTGCTCAGAGTGGCTCTCTACAAGGGGGTACTGGGAATAGAGGGGCATGCTATTGGGATGTAAAGCTAGTAAATACATTTTTTAAAATGAGACAAACTAACCTGTATAGATAAAGAAAGTAACTTTAGAGGCAGTTTATCCTATGTTCATTTAGTAGGATAACAATATGAGAGTTTCCTGTAAAGCATATGAGCTAGTCAACCACATTTTTGTTTTGGTTTAATTTGTTTAGCTCTGCTAACAGTACTAAGCATGTGTCCCATCTTGTCTACTAGAACTTAAATCTAAAGTAATAAACTGGTTGTTTATTATTCTCAGGTCACAATCCTAGCACTCATGCCACTAACATCACTGAGCATCTCTTTCTGGGCCTTGTAACTCATAAGGTTCTCAGATGGATAAGACTGCTTCTGCTGGTCAAACAGAAGAGCCATGTGTAGAAGTAAAATGAAACTACAGCCTTATCTCTCAACCTTTGTTGAAAATCTGAAGGTGATTGCATTAGATCTGTAAATTGTTTTTGGTAGGATTGTCAGTTTTTTTTCTATATCAATTCTATAAAACCCTGAAGAATGGATGTTCTTTCCTTCCTTTGTTATCTTTAATTTTTAATTCAGTGTATTCTTGTTTTCATTGAGCAAGGTGTCATCTCAATGGTTAGATTTATTCCAATATTTATCTATCTATCTATCTATCTATCTATCTATCTATCTATCTATCTATCTATCTATCTATTTATTGTTTGTTTGTTTGTTTGTTTTCGAGGATATTATAAATGGTATTGTTCCCAAGATTTCTCTTTGTTATTTTGTCACTGATATTCAGGAAGACTATTGAGTATTGTTATAAGTGTCAGTTTGCATTCTGCTGCTTTCCTTAATGTACTTGTCCACTGTAGGTGTCTTCTGATAGAGTCTGTAGGTTCATTTTATATAGACTAGCACCACCTCTAAATAAGGATGCATTGACCTTTTTTTTTATTATTTGTATTTCTTTGTTTTCATTCTCTCAAATTATTGCATTAGACAAGACTCTGAGCACTATATCAAATAGAAGGGGATAATGTGGACATCTTTTTTCTGTTATTTTTTAAGTTAATTTTTATTGGATATTTTATTTGTTTACATTTCAAATGGCATCCCATTCCAGGTTTCCCCTCCAGAAACCCACTATCCCATCTCTCCTCCTCCTGGTTCTATGAGGATGGTCCCCATCAACCTACCTACTCCCATCTCCCGTCCCTTGTATTCCCCTACACTGGGACATTGAACCTTCACATTACCAAGGGACTCTCCTCCTGTTGATATCCAACAAGGCTATGCTCTGATACATATGTGGCTGGAGCCATTGGTCACTCAATGTGTATTTTTGGTTGGTGGTTTAGTCCTTGGGAGTTCTTGGGGAGACTGGTTGGTTAATATTGTTGTTCTTCCTATGGGGTTACAATCCCCTTCAACTCTGTCAGTCCTTTTTGTTGTTCTTGCTTTTAGTAAAAATGCTTTCTAGTTTTCTGTATTAGCAAGTTCTTAGTTACATACTTGTTGTATATAGCCCTTGTACTGTTGAGATCATGATGATGTTATTGCTCCAAGATCCTTAGATTTATGGTTTTTAACAAATGCTTTCTCTTGTCTAGCAAGGTGTTCATACAATGGTTTCTTGACCTTGTGTTTATTTATGTGGTGGGTTATTTATTGACTTACTAAACATTGAGTCTTCCTGGTAACTGCTAAATGAAGCTGGGTTCATTGTGGTAGGTAATACTTTTTTATGGTCTTGAGTTCTCTTGAGAAGTATCTTACTGAGAACTGTGTCTATGCTCATCGAAGAGATTGGCTTATAATTTTCTTTTTGTTGTTTCACCATTATCTGGATTTTGTATGAGGACTTTACTTTGGGAAAAGAATTTAGAAGAGTTCTGTCCATTTCTAACCTATGGAATTTGAGGAGCATCGGCAGTAGATGTCCTTTGAATGTCTGGTTGAATTCTGTGGTTCATCTCTTTTGTTGTGAACTTTGATAGTATCAATTACTGCTTCTATATTGTTTGTTTCTATGGGACAGCTTAGGTTTTTTATTATGATTTAAATTTGTCAGGTCATATGCAGGTATACACTCATGTATTTCTTTTAGAGTTTGCAGTACAGCAGAATATAACATTTAAAAGTATATCTTTAGGATTCTTCAAATTTCTTCAATGTTTTCTTTTCATCTTTGAGTTTATTAATTTGTGTCATTTTCTCTGCCATTTGGTTAGTTTAGCTGCTTGTTAATCTTGTTAATCTTATGAGTCAACTCTTGGTTTTATTAATTTTCATATTTTTTTACTTGTTTATATGGCTTCTACTTTATTATATTTTATTTTAAATATTGCTTATATGGCTTCTACTTTATTATATTTTATTTTTAATATTGGGCATGGTTTTAATTGTCTATTTCTATTCATTGTCATTTGAATGAGAAATATCCCCCATATGCTTATGTATCTGAATATTTGGTTCCTCACTAAAGGCCACATCTGAGACTATTATGGAACCTATAGATTTTGTAGCATTACTAGAAGAACTATTTCTCTGGGGGTATGTTTTGAGAGTCCATAGCCATATCTTACTTCGTGCCCTGTTGTCTTTTATTCCCAGACATGGTACAATTCTGAATTCTTAGCTTTCTTCTCAGGGTACTTGCTCATACCTTCCTCCTCCATTGTGGTCTGCCCCTTTGGAGCTCTTAAGATATCTGAACAGTTTTCTTTGTTTGTTTTTTTTTAATTATTGATTTTTGTGAATTTTACATCATGTATCACAACACCCCTCATTTCATGCCTCAATGTCTGTCCTCCACTATTGTAAATGCCCCCACAAAAGAAAACAAAAAATAATAAATAAGATAATTTAATAACATTATCTTGGAAACTGTGGTGTATCATGATGTGTCACGCAATATATCCATTTGCCCAGTTTTACTTGCAGATATACAAGGCAATGAGTCGTTGATCTAGTTCAAGGCCTCTAACTTGATTTACATTATCAATACTTGATCCTCACTGGGACTTCTCTCTGATATCCTGTTGTTGCCCTAGGTCATTGAGATCCTGCAGCTTTGATTCTATGGGACCAGTTTAGAGATGAGGTAGATGTCAGTAAAGGCCAACTTGTTTCTGAGCTATGGGTGTGGATGGTAGCTGAGCTGGTCATCCTACCCACTCTCACCCACCTGACCCACAAGTGTTGGCTCACTTACTTTGCTCAGGAAAGGGGCGGGGCCCACTCTTCTGCCTACTACAGGTGTCAAAGTGTGGGACCAGCTCTGCTCAGCTCTTGCACATAAACTTGGTCCCACATAGCATCTCAGAAGAGGATGCTTAGGTCTTACCTATGCTGCAACCCTATTTCTAGGTATGGAAACAGAAATGCTCCTTCAAACAATTTTTAAAATTCAAATTGACTTGTTACTGAGTTTCTAATACTTCTCTTTCAACAACCAACTGTGACCCTGTTTAGTCCATAATCCATTCACTGAGTTTTATATGAATTCAGCAATTCTGCTTGTCTTTTCTTTCAAAATTAGCTTTTTTTTCCAATTTTTATTAGATATTTTCTTCTTTTACATTTTAAATGTTATCCTGAAAGTCCCCTAAACCCTCCCTCAACCCCCACCCTGCTCCCCTACACAGCCACTCCCTCATCTTGGCCCTGGCATTCCCCTGTACTGGGGCATAAAAACTTTGCATGCTCAAGGGGCCTCTCTTCCCAATGATGGCCAACTAGCCATCTTCTGCTACATATGCAGCAAGAGACATTAGCACTGGGGTTACTAGTTCATATTGTTCTTCCACCTATAGGGCTGGAGACCCCTTCAGCTCCATGGATACATTCTCTAGCTCCTCGCTTGGGAACCCTGTGTTCCTTCTAATAGCTGACTGTGAGCATCCACTTCTGTGTTTTCTAGGCACTGGTATAGCCTCACAGGAGACAGCAATACCTTGCTGGCATATGCAATAGTGTCTGCGTTTGGTGGCTGATTATGGGATGGATCCCCAGCTGCAACATTCACTGGTTGGTCCATCCTTTTGTTTCAGCTCCACACTTGATCTCTGTAACTCCTTCAATGTGTGCTTTGTTCCTAAATCTATGAAGGGGCAAAGTGTCCACACTTTGATCTTCATACATCTTGAGTTTTATGTGTTTAGCAAATTATATCTTGGGTAGTCTAGAGTACATGTTATGTGAGTTCTTTTGTGATTGGGTTACCTCACTCAGGATCCATCCATTTGCCTAGGAATTTCATATATTCATTGTTTTTATAGCTGAGTAGTACTCCATTGTGTACCATAATTTCTGTATCCATTCCTCTGTTGAGGGACACCTGTGTTCTTTCCAGCTCTGGCTATTATAAAAAAGGCTGCTATGAACATAGTGCAGCATGTGTCCTTACTACCAGTTTGAACATCTTCTGGATATATGCCCAGGAGAGGTAATGCAGGATCCTCTGGTAGAACTATCTCCAATTTTCTGAGGAACCACCAGACTGATTTCCAGAGTGGTTGTACAAGCTTGCAATCCCACCAGCAATGGAGGAGTGTTCCTCTTTCTCCACATCCACACCAGTATCTGCTGTCACCTGAATTTTTGATTTTAGCCATTCTGACTGGTTTGAGGTGTAATCTTGAGGTTGTTTTGATTTGCATTTCCTTGATGATTAAAGATGTTGAACATTTTTTTCAGGTTCTCCTCAGCCTTTCAGTATTCCTCAGTTGAGAATTCTTTGTTTATCTCTGTGCCCCATTTTCTAGTATCCACCTTTTGAGTTCCTTATATGTTTTGGATATTAGTCACCTATCTGATTTAGGATCCATAAAGATCCTTTCCCAATCTGTTGGCGGCCTTTTTATCTTATTGACAGTATCTTTCGCCTTACAGAAGCTTTGCAACTTTATGAGGCCCCATTTGTCAATTCTTGATCTTGCAGCACAAGCCATTGCTGTTCTATTCAGGAATATTTCCTCAGTGCCCATATCTTCGAGGCTTGAGAACCCTGTGTTCCATCTAATATCTGACTGTGAACATCCACTTCTGTGTTTGCCAGGCATTGATATAGCCTCACAGGAAACCGCTATATCAGGGACCTTTCAGTAATATCTTGCTGGAATATACAATAGTGTCTGTATTAGGTAGCTGATTATGGGATGGATTCTGGCTGCAGTAGTCACTGGTTGGTCCATCCTTTTGTTTCAGCTCCACACTTGATCTCTGTAACTCCTTGTGTTTGTTCCTAATTCTAAGAAGGGGCAAAGTGTCAACAGTTTGTCTTCATTCTTGAGTTTCATGTGTTTAGCAAATTGTATCTTGGGTAATCTAGGTTTCTGGGCTAATATCCACTTATCAGTGAGTACATGTTATGTGAGTTCTTTTGTGATTGGGTTACCTCACTCAGGATGATGCCCTCCAGATTCATCCATTTGCCTAGGAATTTCATGAATTCATTGTTTTTAATAGCTGAGTAGTACTCCATTGTGTAAATGTACCATGATTTCTGTATCCATTCCTCTGTTGAGGGACACCTGGGTTCTTTCCAGCTTCTGTCTATTATAAATAAGGCGGCTTTGAACATAGTAGAGCATGTGTCCTTATTACCAGTGGAACATCTTCTGGATATATGCTTAGGAGAGGTATTGCAGGATTAACTGGTAGTACTATGTCCAATTTTCAGAGGAAACACCAGACTGATTTTCAGAGTGGATGTAAAAGCTTGCAGTCCCTACAACAATGGAGGAGTGCTCCTCTTTTTTCACATCCATGCCAGCATCTGCTGTCAGGTGAATTTTTTATCTTAGCCATTCTGACTGGTGTGAGGTGGAATCTCGGGGTTGTTTTGATTTGCATTTCCCTGATGATTAAGGATTTTGAACATTTTTTCAGGTGCTTCTCAGCCATTCAGTATTCCTCAGTTGAGAAATCTTTGTTTAGCTCACCACCCCATTTTTTAATGTGGTTCTGTAATTTTCTAGTGTCCACCTTCTTGAGTTCTTTGTATATATTGGATATTAGTCCCCTATCTGATTTAGGATTGGTAAAGATCCTTTCCCAATCTGTTGGTGGTCTTTTTGTCTTATTAACAATATCTTTTGCCTTACATAAGCTTTGCAACTTTATGAGGCCCTATTTGTCAATTCTTTATCTTACAGCATAAGCCATTGCTGTTCTATTCAGGAATATTTCCCCAGTGCCAATATCTTTGAGGTTTTTCCCCACTTTCTCCTCTATAAGGTTCAGTGTCTCTGGTTTTATGTGGAGTTCCTTGAACCACTTAGACTTGTCCTTAGTACAAGGAGATAAGAATGGATCAATTCCCATTGTTCTACATTATATCCTCCAGTTGTGCCAGCATCATTTGTTGAAAATGCTATCTTTTTTCCACTAGATGACTTTAGCTCCCTTGTCAAAGATCAGATGACCATAGGTGTGTGGATTCATTTCTGGGTCTTCAATCCTATTCCATTGATCTACCTGTCTGTCCGTGTACCAGGACCAGCCAGTTTTTATTACAATTGCTCTGTAGTACAGCTTGAAGTCAGGCATGGTGATTCCAGTATAGGTTCCTTTATTGTTGAGAAGAGTTTTTGCTATCCTAGGATTTTTGTTATTCCAGATGAACTTGCAAATTTCTCTTTCTAAATCATTGAAGAATTG
This sequence comes from Mus minutoides, assembly GCA_902729485.2. Lineage (NCBI taxonomy): Eukaryota > Metazoa > Chordata > Mammalia > Rodentia > Muridae > Mus > Mus minutoides. Next base: position 7,108 of record LR753314.1, read on the forward strand.
AGTTGGAATTTTATTGGGGAATGCATTGAATCTGTACATTGTTTTAGGCAATATAGCCATTTTTACTATATTGATCCTGCCAATTCAAGAGCATGGGAGATCTTTCCATCTTCTGAAATCTTCTTCAATTTCTTTCTTAAGTGATTTGAAGTTCTTATCATATAGATCTTTCACTCCCTTAGTTAGAGAGTCACACCAAGATATTTTATATTGTTTGTGACTATTGTGAAAGGTGCTGTTTCCCTAATTTATTTCTCAGCCCATTTATCCTTTGTGTAGAGAAAGGCCATTGATTTATTTGAGTTAATTTTATATCCAGCTACTTCACTGACACTGTTTATATAGTGGATTACATTGATGGATTTCCATATATTAAACCATCCCTGCATCCCTGGGATGAAGCCAACTTGGTCATGATGGATGATCGTTTTGATGTGTTCTTGGATTTGGTTAGTGAGAATTTTATTGAGTATTTTTGAATTTGTATTCATAAGGGAAATTGGTCTGAAGTTGTCTAAGTTGTCTATCTTTGTTTTTTCTTTATGTGGTTTAGGTATCAGAGTAATTGGGGCTTCATAGAATGAATTGGGTAGTGTCCCTTCAGTTTCTATTTTGTTGAATAGCTTAAGAAGAACTGGAATTAGGTCTACTTTGAAGGTCTTATAGAACTCTGCACTAAACCCATCTGGTCCTGGGCTTTTTTTGGTTGGAAGACTATTAATGACTGCTTCTATTTCTTTAGGAGATATAGGACTGTTTATGTCATTGATCTGATCCTGATTTAACTTTGGTATTTGGTATCTGTCTAGAAATTTGTCCATTTAATCCAAATTTTCCGATTTTTTTGAATATAGCCTTTTGTAGAAGGATCTGATGGTGTTTTGGATTTCCTCAGGATCTGTTGTTATGTCTCCCTTTTCATTTCTGATTTTGTTAGTTAGGATGCTGTTCTAGTGAGTCTGGCTAAGGGTTTATGTATCTTGTTGTTTTTCTCAAAAAAACAGCTCCTGGTTTGATTGATTCTTTGAATAGTTCTTTTTGTTTCCACATGGTTGATTTCACCCCTGAGTTTGTTTTTTTCCTGCCGTCTACTCCTCTTGGGTAAATTTGTTTTTATTTGTTCTAGAGCTTTTAGGTGTGCAGTCAAACCTCTAGTGTATGCTTTCTCCAGTTTCATTATTGAGGAACTCAGAGCTATGAGTTTACCTCTTAGGAATGCTTTCATTGTGTCCCATAAGTTTGGGTATGTTGTGGTTCATTTTCATTAAACTCTAGAAAGTCTTTAATTTTTTCTTTATTTCTTCCTTGACCAAGTTATTATTGAGTAGAGTGTTGTTCAGTTTCCATTTGAATGTTGGTATTCTGTTATTTATGTTGTTATTGAAGATCAGTCTTAGTCCATGGTGATCTGATAAGATGCATGGGATAATTTCTATATTTTTGTATCTGTTGAGGCCTGTTTTCTGGCCAATTATATGGTAAATTTTGGAGAAGGTGCCATGAGGTGCTGAGAAGAAGGTATATCCTTTTGTTTTAGGATAAAATGTTCTGTAGATATCTGTTAAATCTATTTGTTTCATAGTTTCTGTTAGTTTCACTGTGTCTCTGTTTAGTTTCTGTTTCCAGAATCTGTCCAATGGTGAGAGTGAGGTGTTGAAGTCTGCCACTATTATTGTGTGAGGTGTAATGTGTGCTTTGAGCTTTATTAAAGATTCTTTAATGAATGTGGCTGCCCTTGCATTCAGAGCATAGATATTCAGAATTGAGAGTTCCTCTTGGAAAATTTATCTTTGATGATTATGAAGTGCCCCTCCTTGTCTTTTTTGATAAGTTTGGGTTGAAAGTCAATTTTATTCGATATTAGAATGGCTACTCCAGCTTGTTTATTCAGACCATTTGCTGGGAAAATTGTTTTCCAGCCTTTTACTCTGAGGCAGTGTCTTTCTTTTTCCTGAGGTGTGTTTCCTGTAGGCAGCAAAGTGTTGGGTCTTATTTGTGTAGCCAGTCTGTTAGTCTCTGTCTTTTTATTGCAGAATTGAGTCCATTGATATTAAGACATATTAAGCAAAAGTAATTGTTGCTTCCTGTCATTTTTGTTGTTTGAGTTGGGATTCTGTTCTTTTGGCTGTCTTCTTTTAGGTTTATTGAAGGATTACTTTCTTGCTTTTTCTAGGGTGTAGTTTCTGTCCTTGTATTGGTGTTTTTCCGTCATTAACCTTTGAAGTGCTGGATTTGTGCAAAGGTATTGTGTGAATTTTATTTTGTCATGGAATACTCTGGTTTCTCCATCTATGGTAATTGAGAGTTTTGCTGGGTATAGTAACCTGGCCTGGCATTTGTGTTCTTTTAGTGTCTGTTTAACATCTGTCCAGGATCTTCTCTCTTTCATAGTCTCTTGGGAAAAGTCTGGAATAATTTTTTTTTTTTTCCGAGACAGGGTTTTTCTGTATAGACCTGGCTGTCCTGGAACTCACTTTTTAAACCAGGCTGGCCTTGAACTCAGGATTTGCCTGCCTCTGCCTCCCAAGTGCTGGGATTAAAGGTATGTGCCACCACGCCTGGCACTAGAGTAATTTTAATACGCCTGCCATTATGTTACTTGACCTTTTTCCCTTACTGCTTTTAATATTTTGTCTTTATTTAGTATATTTTTTGTTCTGATTATTATGTGTCTGGAGGAATTTCTTTTCTGGTCCAGTCTATTTGGGGTTCTGTAGGCTTCTTGTATGTTTATAGGCATCTCTTTCTTTAGGTATAGAAAGTTTTCTTTTATAATTTTGTTGAAGATATTTGCTGGCCCTTTAAGTTGAGAATCTTCATTCACATCTACTCCTATTATCTGTAGGTTTGGTCTTCTCAGTGTGTCCTGGATTTCCTGGATATTTTGAGTTAGGATCTTTTTGCATTTTGTGTTTTCTTTGATTGTTGTGTCCATGATCCCTATGGAATCTTCTGCACCTGAGATTCTTTCTTTCATCTCTTGTATTCTGTTGCTGATGCTTATATCTATGGCTCCTGATTTCTTTCCTACAGGTTTCTATCTCCAGGGTTATCTCCTTTTTGGTTTTTTAAATTGTTTCTAGTTCCATTTTTAGGTCCTGGATGGTTTTGTTCAATTCCATATCCCATTTGGTATTGTTTTCCTGGAACTCTGTAAGGGATTTTTGTGTTTCCTCTTTAAATGCTTCTAGTTGTTTACCTGTGTTTTTCTGTAATTCCTTCTTGAAGTCCTCCATCAACATCATGAGAAGTGACTTTTGATCCATGTCTTGCTTTTCTGGTGTGATGGTTTATCCAGGACTTGCCATGGTGGGAGAATATTGTTCTGATGATGTCAAGTAACCCTGCTTTCTGTTGCTTCTGTTCTTACACTTGCCTCCTGCCATCTGATTATCTCAGGTGCTTGCTGTCTTCAATATAACAGATTGGAGCCTGCCCTTCTTATAATCCCAATTAATTCTGGACCCTTTTTGTCTTATTAACAATAACCCCCTTTCCAGCTGTAACTGTGATCCTTTGTGGGCTCCTGTGAACCAGATATTCTGGGTGTGTTTGAGATCTTGGCAGTCAAGTTCCACTGAGACCCTGGAATACTGGTGTGCCCCACCTCCTCTTATCCTGGGATACTGTTGTCCTAATATCCTGGGCATATTACAAGGCTTGGGAGTGTTGTCTCCTTTGAGGAGCTTGGAGCTGTGTGGTCAGTGGTCCCAAGATAGCGTAGAGTCCTCTAGGGGCCATGGGGGAGTGCACAGACTGTGTGCCCAAGGTAATTGTGCGCTGGTGCCGATCGGCAAAATTATCTTTTATTAAACTTTTTTCATAACTTCAATTTACTTCCTCATTTATATATACAATTTATTTTTGTTCTATTAAAGCATAGTGATAACTTGTTGAGCTACAATGTGATTATGACCATTCTTTAGAATACACTATCTAGCATATCTTCCAGGTTATTCTCATTGGGATTTATTACAAGAGAGCAAGTTTTAGTATGATGTTTGCCTTTTTAAAATGCCTGCTTTTTTTTGCCTTTTTTTCCAGACATTTGTATAACTAAAGTTGTTCAATAGTAGTATCTTTCCTTTTTTTTCCTCAAATTACTTTTCTTCTTTCATTGTAGGGGTGGAAAATTCAGTATGGGATAAAATTGTAATAGGGTTAGGTTGTTGTTAAATCTTTGTGGAATTGTATTAAGAAGAACTATGGGTCTGTTTGTGTTCACAAAGAGATAGTCTTTAGTCTCATATGTCCATATTCACTACTACTACTGTCTCTACAAATAGATGCTATCCAACTGTCACCACACTCTTTGTTGGTCCTCATTTGTTCTGCCTCCTGATTTTTATATCTTGTACAAGTTTTAGTGGACTGATGGATGGAGTCAGATAATTTTATGCAGCTGGGTTTGTAGTCCTAACGGCTTCAGGATTAGAAGTTCTAGGGCTTATCATGAAGCACTAGTCATTGAGATCCTAGAGGGCTAGGCGGATTATAGAATAGGAAGGAGTACAACAACTTTGAGTCATTCGGACAGGACATCCTAGAAGATCAGGGTGATTGATAGCAGGCAGAGATAAGTTTGCAGATGAACTACAATGCCTATAGTATGAGAATAATGATGCCTAAACAATGATTACATAACAGAGAAGATGGAGTATCTATGTGGTGAGAAAGAGCAGAGCCTACATGATTGGAGGTAGGACATAATATCATGATAGGAAGGATGGGACTTGTCTTAGAAGTGGGCTTGTCTGAGAAGTCCCTGAGGAACATGGCAAACCTTTGCAACAGAAAAGAGCAGGCCTATCTGGTGATATGAAAAAGGGCTGTTCATTACTCTTTCTACATTCCAACAGGCAATTTTAGTTAGGTGCCACTCACAATATGTATATCTTCCATATATAACAGAAATATTTATCATTTTTTATTTACATGAATCCTAACTTCCCATTTTTCTAACCTTATCTTTTGTTGTCCTTCAGTGTCAGGAAAATTCTTTCATAATCTTGTCATTTTATTTATCATTTTTCCTGATTTACATTAAATATGCTTCTTACTATAAGTAAAAAGTAATGGGGCAGTGGATAACAGTTAAAATGAACTTTAAAAATAATGTTTTGAATTATGTAATTGGTAAGCATAGTATTTCAGCTCTCCTAGTAAGGATTACTGTCTTAGTCAGGGTTTCTATTCCTGCACAAACATTATGACCAAGAAGCAAGTTGAGGAGGAAAGGGTTTATTTGGCTTACACTTCCATACAGCTGTTCATCTCCAAAGGAAGTCAGGACTGGAACTCAAGCTGGTCAGGAAGCAGGAGCTGATGCAGAAGCCATGGAGAGATGTTCCTTACTGGCTTGCTTCCCCTGGCTTGCTCAGCCTGCTCTCTTAGAGAACACAAGACTGCCAGCCCAGAGATGGTCCCACCCCAAAAGGGGCCTTTCCCCCTTGATCACTAATTGAGAAAATACCCCACAGCTAGATCTCATGGAGGCACTTCCCTAACTGAAACTCCTTTTTCTGTGATAACCCAGCTGTGTCAAGTTGACACAAAACTAGCCAGTACAATTTACTTTATCATTTCAATTTTTATTTTGTTGGTTCTTTTATCTATTTACATTTTGCATGTTATCCCCTTCCCAGTTAAACACCCTTTTTACTTTACTTTGCTTTTTATATTTCATCAGCATAAGTATCTATTAAAGTAAGCTCATAATATTAGGTTGTCATTTTAAACATAAATATTAACCAGGTAAACTTGCATGTAACTTTGTTCCATATTTTCCTCATCTTGTATTTTTTCACTTCACTTATATTATTCCATATTCATGTAGATGATTTCATGTTCTTGCCATCATTCCTTTTGAGAGTTTTTTGGATTACCATGTTATATCACAAGCAATTCAATATCCAAAATTATTTGCTTTCCTCAGTGAGTTTTTGGTTTGTTGACCTTTTTATCATGGGGTCACTTTACTCATATGTTTACTCTATAGTAAAATATACTCAGAACATGATCTAGAGGAAAAAACATTTCAAATCTTTTTAAATTTGTTTTTCTGCTTGAATTCAGCAAAACATCAAAATGCAGCACATATATATATACATATATCTAATTTGAATTTCTTCATATAACTCATATATTCAAAAACAAAATAAAAGAACCAGCTAATAATTTATGAGCACTCATTACAGAACTATCTTTTTTTATAAATAAAACTGCTAAATATTTCTTTTCCATTATTGAAGAGATCTTTTGAACATACCTTTCTTTAATTTTACAATACATTATTATTTACATTCAATCTTATGATTAAAATAATGTTGTATCCTACAGCATATGTTGTACTTCACTTGAAAGTTATGTTCACGTCTGGATGTATAAGAAAATTTTTTGTGATCTTCAGTGTGGCTATTAAGTCTGAGTGATATAGCAGAGCCATAATTAAGAGTCTTCTACTTTTGAAGATTTGTATTAATTTCCATTTCTGTTGACATGAGGTTGCCACATCAACACATCTTGAGAAAGTTCTTATGACTGTATGCTTACATGATGAGTCTGTAATCTAAATTAAAAATGTTAGAAAAAAAAAAACAACTATTTCCCTTCCCAAATAAGATATATCCCTATATCTATCTCTATCTCTATCTCTATCTCTATCTCTATCTCTATCTCTCTATCTATCTCTATCTCTGTCTCTATATATATGTCTATCTATATTTATACCTAATTTATATCTATATATATTGAATTTCTTCCTTTATATGTATGTATATATATATATATATATATATATATATGTGTGTGTGTGTGTGTGTGTGTGTGTATGTGTGTGTGTATATATATATATATATGTGGGTGTGTGTAAGATAACACATTACTTTCATTACAATGAGTGTAGATGTAAATAAAAGTCTGATTGTGTTAATCTTTTAGACCCCTGAAAAAACTACACCTATTTTCTCATATTTACTATTATTTTCATACATTTACAAATACCCTCCAGTGTGTATACCTCTTTATCTGTTTTGTCTGTTTTGTTTTGCTATATTACAGTATTACTTAAGATTTATTTTTGTCATGTTTGGGAGTATTCTCTTTCAGGATCTGTCTTCTTAATTATGTTCTTGAGATTTTGAAAGCAGTTGCTCAGTTCCTCCAAGTTGATACACCACTCTCTCTGCCTCTTTCTCTATGTGTATATGTATATATTTGAATGTTTTCACACGTGTGCATGGAGGTACATGTTTCTATGCATGGATGTGTAGAGTCAAGTACATTTCTTTCTTCCTCTACCTCTCCCAATCTCATTTTGTAAGACAAGTTATCTAAACAACTTGAAACTCACTGATTTGATAAAACTAGCTGGTCAGAGAGATGGGGGTCTTTTGCTGTCTGAATCTCTCTAGCACTAAGATTAGCACCCTATGTAACCATACTGGCTCTTCACAATTATAATGAAGATCAAAACTCTGAGCTTTGTGCTTGTAAAGAGAGCACATTTATAACTAACCCATCTCCATGCTCCAAATTGGCATTTCAATTAGTTATTTTTGGAAAAATTTTGATCGTTTGCCTAGATAATTTATAGCACAGTTTCTTAAAGATATAGCACTGTGTCAAAACACTAAAAACATAAATTCTGGAGACAAGTGACTCAAAATCATTGATGATTATACTATCTACAAGCATCTATTTAGGTATGGTGAAGCAATACACTTTAGAACTTTGAAAATAAACATGAACTTTCCACAAGGTACATGTTATATGGATGATATGATATCAGTTTTATAAAAATGCAATTTGTGAATTGATGTTTTTAATATCCAAGTAGGACCCCACTGCATAAATATACATTTTCTGTATCTATTCCTCTGTTGAAGGACATTTGGTTCTTTCCAGCTTCTGGTTATTATAAATAAGGCTGCTATGAACATAGTGGAACATGTTGGAGCATCTTTTGGCTATATGCCCAGATGTAGTATAACTGGTTTCTCAGGTAATATTATGTCCAATATTCTGAGGAGCTGCCAGACTGATTTCCAGAGTGGTTGTATCATCTTGAAATTTCACCAACAATAAAAGAATCTTCCTCTTTCTCCCCATCCTAACCAGCATCTGCAATCAACTGAGATTTTTATCTTAGCTACTCTGACAGGTGTGAGGTACAATCTGAGGGTTATTTTGATTTGCATTTCCCTTATGACTAAGGATGTTGAACATATTTTAAGCCATTTGGTACTCCTCAGTTGAAAATTCTTTGTTTAGCTCTATACCCCATTTTTAAAAGGGTTATTTGCTTCTCTGGAGTCTAACTTGAGTTCTTTGTATATATTGGATATTAGCCTTCTATTGGATATAAGGTTGGTAAAGATCTTTTCCCAATCTGTTGGTTGCAGGTTTTTCCTACTAATAGTATCCTTTGCCCTAGAGAAGCTTTGAAATTTTATGAGGTCCCATTTGTTGATTGTTGACTTTAGAGTGTAGGCAAATAGATGGAATTAGAAAATATCATCCTGAGTGAGGTAACCCAGCCACAAAAGATCACACATTAATAAGTGTGTGTGTGTGTGTTAGCCTAAAATCTCAGAATACCCAAGATACAATTCACAGACCACATGAAGCTCAAGAAGAAGGAAGACTAAAGTGTGGATGGTTTAGTCCTTCTTAGAAGGGGGGAACCAAATATTCAAGGGAGAAAATACGAAGACAAAGTGTGGACCAAAGACTGAAGGAAGTGCCAACCAGAGACGGAAGTCTCCTGGAGATCCATCCCATATACAGACACCAAAACTATACACTATTTTGGATGGCAAGAAGTGCTTGCTGACAGGAGCCTAATATAGCTGTATCTTGAGAGACTCTGCCAGAGCCTGGCAAATACAGAGGCAGATGCTCACAGCCAATCATTGGACTGAGCACAGGGTCCCCAATGGAAGAGTTAGAAAAAGGACTGAAGGAGCTGAAAGAGTTTGCAACCTATAGGAAGAACAATAATATTAACCAAACAGACTCTCCAGAGCTCCCAGGAACTAAACCACCAAGCTAAGAGTACACATGTTGGGACCCATGATTCCAGCCGCAGGTGTAGCAGAAGATAGCCTAGCCTGACGTCAATGGGAGGAGAGGCCCTTGGTCCTGTGAAGGCTTGATGCCCTAGTGTATGGGAATGAGGCGGGGCATTGGAAATGGCTGGGTGGGTGCGTGGGTGAGCACCCTCATAGAAGCAGGGGGAAAAACCATGGGATAGGGGATTTCCAGAGGGGAAACTGGGAAAAGGGATAAAATTAGAAATGTAAGTAAAGAAAACATCCAATAAAATAAACACGAAATTCTTTGAAACATAAAATAAGCTAATGAATTTGAGCACTGTGGAAACAAAGAAGAGACTTAAAAATGGTCCAGCTAAGAGACTAGTATCTTCTAAAGAATTTTCTATCTTCAGTGCTTTTTCTTTAACTTAAAGATTTGTCCAGGGGCTGGTGAGATGGCTCAGCGGGTAAGAGCACCCGACTGCTCTTCCGAAGGTGATAAGTTCAAATCCCAGCAACCACATGGTGACTCACAACCATCCGTAACGAGATCCGGCTCCCTCTTCTGGAGTGTCTGAGGACAGCTACAGTGTACTTACATATAATAAAATAAAATAAATCTTAAAAAAAAAAAAGATTTGTCCAAGAATTCTGTGAAGTTGATATGTTGTAGTTCCCTATGGAACAGAAGAGGACTGTGTGCATCTGTGGTCAGTCTAGAACACTATGCTTTGTTCTTTGATCTCTCCATTATGCTCTAGACCTTACAGCAGTCAATCTTGATGTAGCCTTGACAACCTTCCTAGCTTATGCAATTTGAGTTCCCTTGTCTTCTCTGCTGCTGGAGCTCGGGGTCTCTTTCTTTTGCTTCTTTCCTTCTCTACTACCCTTCTCTTCTCCCCTTTTCTCCCCCCTACATTCCTGTCCTCATCTGCCCTGCCTTCCTTCTCCCAAGCCATTATCTCCCATGCCCTACTTTTCTCCTCCCCTCCCTCTCCCTTCCTTTTTATCTTCTATTTTTACCCCTCTTCCTTTCTCTTCTCTCAGTAAGTATATATATATATATATATATATATATGCTTTATTCACATGCTGCTGTTATTAAGTCTTAATATTACTTGTATTTCTTTACATGTTTCCTAATCCACATTGAATATGTAAAAGAACATGCTTTTGTTTGACCATTGTTTTCTAGATATAGGAAACTTATTTTCTGAGTGTGTTACTACTTATGTAAACACTGTAAATATAAAAACATTGATGGACATTTGAAATATCTTAAAACAAATCTTTTCATCAGTCCTTGTAAAGTACTTAACAAAAAGACTTCCAACAAAAAAAATTCATTTTTATAAAACCATGTAATTTAAAGTACTAAGATGTATGTGCTTCTCTTTGCAATAAATATCTTTCATTTCTCAGACTATACAAAGTGAGTATTAACAAATATCAAATAGCAACAATCATCTTATGGATCACCATGTTAGTGCTGGGAATAACTGGTCTGTTTTAACTTATTCCACTGCTATTTCACAAAATATGCATGTACATAGGAAGCCTCTATTTATCCCAGTGTTTATCATACAAATAGGTGCTGAAGCATGTAGAAATTATTTCTCTGTAAAAATTAAGCTAAGAACACATTTTTCCCAGTTTTTAAAATTATATTGATAATTTACACTTCCAACATTGCCAATTTTCTTTTTTCATTAGAAATATACACTTCAACCGTTACCATTTATAGTGAAGGTCCAGCCAAGCTCTTGTAATTACTGTTAGTATGGTACATTAAATGGCAACAAGTGCCACAATCAATAAGGAAGTAAACACAGCTATATAGTATCCAGCAACTTCTCTATTATACTACAAAGAAACAAGAGTCCACTGTAAAGATATGTGGCAGAATCAGTTTTACAACACTGGCCTGGCTGACTTAGAGCTCTTTGAGGGTTACAGCTTTGCTTCTCCTCCTGGTATATCCTGGGGCATAGAAAATGCGTGAAAGCTGCTTAGTAGATGCTGAGTTCATGGAATAATAGAACAAATGGCCAGACCCAAAGACAAAGAAAAGGACTCAGTGTCACTCATGAAAACGGTCCCCTTTCTCCTTCAACTAGGAACAGTGCTGTGAACATTTGCTACCCTAAAGAATCCTGTAAGGACACCCATGTCTGGTTATGTCTGAGCAGGGTAGGAAGTCCTACAACCAGGGAAGGCAGGATTTTAAGTGCCTCTAATTTTCAGACCCACTGTTGCCCTTCTCACTCAGATCTTGCTAGAGATGTACTTTCTAATCTCTTGGCATTAAGGCTCAAATGACATTACCCTCCTTTTTCTATTTTCATATTCATTGGCAAGTCTATATAAGATTTATTCTCTACAGATTTAATCTGTATTTAATGTGTATGATTGTTTTGCTACATGTTAGTATGCGTACCATGTGCATGGTTGTTACCTGGTGAACAAGAAGAGTACGTTGAATCCTCAGAAGCTGTTATGACAGACGGTTGTTAGCTATTACATAGGTGCTGGAAATCAAGCTTGTGTCCTCTGGAAGAGTAGTTAGTAAGCTCACCTGCCCAGTCATCTCTCCAGCTTTTTTTTTTTTTTCTATTCTTTTTCAATACACAGTAAAAAATTGCAAAATTGAGATGTTGCAGCATGGATGTTTGACTATCCTCAAATTCACTCTCCCAAACAATGTAGCCCATTACTTTTAGATTCTGTCTCACTTCAATTTTCAGAGTATGGTCTGGAGGTACTATATGATTCTTTGACAGATTAGAATATGAATGGCCTTTAGCTCAGTTCCCAAAAGGGATCTTCTTTTCCTAAACATTCCTAAGATGAGTCTCCAGTGCTGGATTTCTCTTAGCCTTCTTTCCTCCATGATAGTTCCAGTGTGACAGACTATTATGTTCTACTTGTGACATTTTAAGGTTTCTCTCATCATAACACCAAATTCATAGTTTTCAAAAAAGAAAAACAACGCCAAAAACAAATAAATCAACAAATACATACATATATACATAAACACAAAATGTAAATAATAAAATCCAACAATTTTTAAAAGTCTACAGACTAGATGGTCCACTTGTCACAACAAACTCTTGACTGATTGTTCTGTTTTAATGAGTTAATTCATGGATGTGTAAAACATATGACAAAATGCATCTGTGGACAGAAGGGTCTATTGGCTCACTAAGTCCGCCTGGACATGGAAGGCATGGCCCAGATGGCTTTAGTTGGGCATCAAGAGTGGGCAACATTATCACACTCATAATCTAAGTAGTAGAGTTGAATGTTTACCCTCTTTCCTTTCTCCTTTCTCTCTTCTCCTTGAGTTTGACAACACAACCCATTGTCAAACACATTCAGGGCTGGTCTGTAATACTTTCCCTCCTCAGTTAATCTTCTTTATAAATTCCATATAACCTTCCATAATCAGGTCTCCTAGGTGATGCTACATTGACATTGTTAACTTGACATTGTCAGTTCTAAATCACAATATTAACATCCCTGCCCTGGAGAGCTATGTTATTTATTTTTTTCTAATAAAGTCAAGCAAGATAATCAAATGAATATGTTGGATGTTTCTTTTGTGCAGATTATAGAGATTTCTGTCAGTAATTGATTAGCAAGATTGCTTTAGACCTGTGGTACTATAATACATCATGCTTCGATAACATAGTAGTGTAAGCTTCTTGCTTCCTGGAGGTCAGGAAGGGAAAAAAAAAATATATATATATATACACACACACACACACAAGAGAGAAAGAGAGAGAGAGAGACAGAGACAGAGAGATTCTTTTCTTTTCTTTTTTTTTAGTTCATGAACTCATTCATGAACTTTTAAAGTTCTATTCATTCCATATTTCATTGCATTAGGATTTAACGAATCAAGCTTTTATAAAGTACATCAGCCTTTGGGCTTATGATATTCAGGAATAAGAGAAGCTCTTTGAGCTTGTACAACCACTCTGGAAATCAGTCTAGTGGTTCCTCAGAAAATTGGACATATTACTATCGGAGGATCCTGCAATACCACTCCTGAGCATATATCCAGAAGATGTTCTAACTGGTAATAAGGAAACATGCTCCACTATGTTCATAGCAACCTTATTTATAATAGCCAGAAGCTGGAAAGAACCCAGATGTCCCTCAACAGAAGAATGGATACAGAAAATGTGGTACATTTACACAATGGAGTACTACACAGTTATTAAAAACAAGGAATTTATTAAATTCCTAGGCAAATTGATGGATTTTGAGGGTATCATCCTGAGTGAGGTAACCCAATCACAAAAGAACTCACATAACATGTACTCACTGATAAGTGGATATTAATTCAGAAACTTATATTAACCAAGATACAATTTCCTAAACACATGAAACTCAAGAAGAATGAAGACCAAAGTGTGGACACTTCACCCCCTCTTAGAATTAGGAACAAATCACACATTGAAGGATTTACAGAGATCAAGTGTGGAGCTGAAACAAAAGGATATTCCAACCAGTGACTGCTGCAGCTGGAGATCCATCCCATAATCAGCCACCAAACACAGACACTATTGCATATGCCAGCAAGATATTGTTGAAAGGGCCCTGATATAGCTGTCTTGTGTGAGGATATGCCAGGGCCTGGCAAACACAGAAGTGGATGCTCACAGTCAGCTATTAGATGGAACACAGGGTTCCCAAGGGAGGAGCTAGAGAAAGTACCCAAGGAGCTGAAGGGGTTTCCAACCCTATAGGTGGAAGAACAATATGAACTAACCACTACCCCCCCAGAGCTCGTGTCTCTAGCTACATATGTAGCAGAAGATGGCCTAGTTGGCCATCACTGGGAACAGAGGCCCCTTGGTCATGCAAACTTTATATGCCCCAGTACAGGGGAAATCCAGGGCCAAGATGTGGGAGTGGGTGGGTAGGGGAGCAGGGTGGGGGATGGGGGGAGGGTATAGGGGACTTTTGGGATAGCATTTGAAATGTAAATGAAGAAAATATCTAATAAAAACTGGGAAAATATAAAATAATCTCATAGGAAAGTACTGTGGTCTCATGGGAAAGTAGGTTTCCTTATAAACAATTTCAACATGTGGCTTAGGTTCATTATCACCTGGGAAATTACATTGAATGGTCCCGACAAAAGTCCACCTACTAGTAAGTATTTAATATCTAAATAAAGTTTCCTTTCAATTTGTGGGAAAAAAAAAGAGAAGCTCTTTGGAGAGTCTTAAAAAGGTGGATGATTAATAGAGAAATTGTGGATTCTATGAAGAAAACATATAATTACCAAAAGAAAAAAGGAAAGCCCAACTCTGGCTAATTTTATGTAAAATTGTATAAGAGAGGAAAGGATCTCAATTAAGAAAATACTGCCATAACTTTGCTCTATGGGCAGGTCTCCATCACATTTGCTTAATTACTGATTTTTGTGGGATGTGTCATCCCATTGTGGGTGGGGCTGTTCCTGAGCTGGGGATACTAGGAGGAGGAAGCCAGGACAAATGCTTCTCTAATATCTCTGCATTAGCTCCTGGCCCCAGGTTCCTTCCCTGCCTGAGTTCCTGTATCTACTTCTTTCAGTGATGTGGAAGAGTAAGCCACACAAAGCCTTGCCTCCCCAAGTTGCTTTTGTCATTGTATACCACCACAGTAACAGTAATTCTAACCAAGACATTCACATTAGCATTAAATTGAATAATCAGCCAAAGCTAAACAATTTAGAAGACTCAGTATTTTAAAAGGCTGTTAATTTTTCAAAAATACTAATGTTATAAATATATTTTATTTACTAACATAATAATTTTAGCATTAACCAGGAATTTTATTTTCTAATACTTAATGCTTTTCAGTATATAATTATTTTAAATCCAGATATTGATAGCCTTGCTTCCTTAGCCACATTCTCAATTAGTTTGCATTGAAATCCTTCCTATATTATTACATAATGCCCCATGAATAGAATAATGTCTAACACATGATATTACTAGTTAAAATGTATAATACTGATTGAGGTCCTTTGGGATCATTGTCACATGAGATTTAGAGTAGATATTTTCAAATAAATCATATATAAATACATCTTAAATTGAAAATTATA
This sequence comes from Mus minutoides, assembly GCA_902729485.2. Classification (NCBI taxonomy): domain Eukaryota; kingdom Metazoa; phylum Chordata; class Mammalia; order Rodentia; family Muridae; genus Mus; species Mus minutoides. Next base: position 22,249 of record LR753314.1, read on the forward strand.
GCAAATTTCTTTTTACATTATTTTATAGTATTCATTTTCAAATAGCATTCATTCTAATGATTACATTTCATAATTAAATAAAGATACATCCTACATCCCACCCTGTGAATAATGGATTACTGTGCCAGTAAAATGATGACTGATGTCTACAGATCATGCATGTGAATATTCTCAGTCTCTTAGTACATCTTGGAGACATCATCTTTTAACACCACTAAACGGTTTCTTCTCATACTCTAATATGTGGCAGATTTCATATGGGGTTTTGTGGACAGTCTGTGGCTTCTTCATCTGGGGTTTAAATGTTTGTTGCCTTTGCAATTAGCACTGATTGCTTAAGAGAATGGTTTGTTTTGTAAGGGTTGCTTTTACTTTAGTGGGTTCTGTGCATGGTTAGATACAATGCTTTTATTTTGTGGTGGTGATTCAATGTTTTTAAGGCATTTATTTCATTCTTAAAAATTACATGTATTTAGAGGGGATGATTTGTTCCATACATGGAAAACACACCTACCCTGTCCCCCCACACAAACACTAACACACTATATTTAATTAGGTAAATAAACTAATAGAATTGATTCTTGTCAAATAATAAAAGAAAATGATGAACTTAAAAGAATAAATAAAAACTTTGCCTTACTCCATATCTTAGAATATTTCCTATTTGAAACAAGTTTATTACGCTTAGTATTATTTTGATAACCTTAAATTCAGGAGGACAAGTATCTCTTCTATTTTATGCTATGAAAACAGCTATATCAGTAAATGTAACACTACTTGAAGCGAATGTGTGCTAGTTAGTATTTTTGAACGTGATTCCTACACAGATATAATGAAATCTTGGTGGAGAAGAATTATTTTATTGTGATGAAAATTTAGTCAGTAAAATGTAAAAATATATATATTTCATGGTTCTGGAGCTGAGCAGATTTTAGGCAGCTCTGTGTGTTTTGAAATATCTTGTTTTGGTGATCATGTTCTACTAACTCTCTCAACACTATATAACTCCAAGATATCTGTGCTAATGGTTTAGAGATTCCATGCCACTTTCATATTTACAAATAGTTTTTTGAATGGAAAGGATACACCTCAACAACATATTTTGCTATTTCAAGACCATTCATCATTTGAAGTGTAAATGTAGTGCTGATTGGTCATTGTATTTAGAGAGAAGAAAAGAGAAAAAGAAGCAAGAAGTGGAGGAATGAGGAGGAGACACAAGAGAGATGAGGAAAGAGAGAAGAAGTAAGAAACAAATGACTTCTATGGGCTAACTGAGGAAATAAATATACAATTGAAGAAAAGCAAATTACCATTCCAAGTACAAACAGAGGAGATAAATATAGAAGAGAACTATGGGAAGCTGAAATTGAAGGAGATGGTCCTTGTTTTCTGAAGAATGGTTGGATCTTTCTAGAGAATCATGCAGAGTGCAGTTAGAAGGAAATGACTCTTGACTTCTGAAGAATGATGTGTATTGCTATGATTAATACCTGACAGATTATAGCATGGCTCTAAACACTTAGAATCTCAGTTATTTTTTGTCTTTAATGATTCATAATTAATTCTTTTTATGTAAATAATCACAATTATTTCTATTTATATCTTTCCTATCAGAAAGCCTTCTGAAAGAGCTTCATTAACTTTCTGCTATAAAAGTTATTGAGTGCTAGTTCTTATAATTCCATACTTCCTAGACCAAATGTATCAGGGAATACAGAGCTGAAGAAGCTTCAATGACCTCCATTAGTTTGAGTTTAATTTTTCATTAAAAATATGATGTTTTTAGGCCTCTCTCTCTCTCTCTGTCTCTCTCTGTCTCTCTCTCTCTGTGAGTGTGTGTGTGTAGAATGTGTGTGTGTCCCATTCTGGAGATCAGAAGAACACTCGCTGAGATGTTCCTCTCTTTTAGCCATAGTTTTTTAGCCTCAAATTCAGGTTGTTAGGATTTTACCTACTGAGCCTCCAGCTGCAGAATTTAAATAATTGTGCTTTATTGTCTTAAGTATGTTTAATTTTTTAGCATCGTGCATTCTCCAGGAGACCATATTTATTGATTTTATGTCTCTGGTTTCTGTATGATTGTATAAACTACCTTGCACGATGCTCTTCTGATTTCAGTGTCATAAGAAATTTTGTTAAAATATTATCCTTGTTATGGCACCATCAAAATTGCTTGATCATAAGAGGTAAGAATGGCAGCAGTACACACATCTCAGAAATAGACTCACAAATGACAAACTAGAATATAAGTGCAGGCCATTGCCTCAAAAGACACTCAGTTGAACATCAACATTTTTTTTAAATGTACTGAACTTATTTAAAAATTATTTTATTTTTTACATTCCATATTACATCCCTTCCCCCCCCCCATCTACCCTCTGACTGCTCCACATCCCCCATCACCTCCCCAAGCCCTGTCTCCACCTGGATACCCGCATCCCCACCCCCACATGACCACTTATCTCCCTGGGGCCTCCAGTCTCTTGTGGGTTAGGTGCATCATCTCTAAATGAACACAGATCCCGAAGTCCTCTACTCTATGTGTGTTGAGGACCTCATAACAGCTGGTCTATTCTGTCTGTTTGGTGGTCCAGTGTTTGAGAGATATCGGGAGTCCAGGTTAATTGAGTTTGCTGGTCCTCCTACAGCATTGACCTTCTCATCAGGTTCTTTTAGTCTTCCCTAATTCAACAACGGAGGTCAACTGCTTCTGTCCATTGGTTGGGTGCATATATCTGCATCCCGAATATTCCAGCTGCTTATTGGGTCTTTTGGAGGGCAGTCATGATAAGTTCCTTTTTGTGAGCACTCCATAGCCTCAGTAACAGTGTGAGGCCTTGGGACATCCCCTTGAGCTGGATCCCACATTGGGCCTGTCACTAGACAAAGTAATATTGGCCTATCTGCAGTTGTCTGTACTGGACTTTATATTAGCATTTTTCACATCTGACTCCTGACTTCCCCAAATACAAGTAGCTCTTTTTATATTCTACAAGCTTAAATTTGACATGCCTTTTTAAAAGAATCAAATTTATAATTTGGTCTTATATTTATATATTAAGCATTCACTTGATTTAGGCTTTGACACAGTAGAAATACAGTTAAAAACAATCACAATACTGTTGAAGATTTTAAATTCAGTATATAAAATTTCTATCATTTCTATATGTACTCTCTATCAAAGGTCAATGGCAAATTTGGATCCTGTCTTTCTATTGTGAAATCTTCTGGGTTCCTCCTTTCACCTAAGATTCTTTTAGAATGCTCGATAGGCAAGAATCAAGAGTGTGTCATGGCCTCACACAGATTTTGATATCATGTGAACATTTCATGTGTTACACCATATTCTTGGAGGCTTGATTATTAATTCCACTTGATAGATGGAGAAAGGGATGCCTATAGATTAAGTTGTTTAAGTCACACATTCATATTAAATGCAGATAAAAATAAAGCACAAAGTTATCAATATTTTCATCAAAGCATCATGTCTCCTACTTCTGTGCTTTATGCCACTATCATTAAACTCTGGTAAAGTTTTTGAAAAAAAATGTAGAAGTAGGTACCATGCCTTTTCTTTTGACTACTTGTGTGATATGGTAAAGGACACTGAGTTGACATATCTATGGAGCAATATGCTTTTGTGGTAAGAATGTTATTATAAGAATGGGTTGGGTTACAGAAGCACACACTGTTCTTTGAAAATGACGTACCTTTGCAGTGCACCAAAGGGAAGAGATCCATGCAGTTTTGGCCCTTGCACTGAATTCTTCAAAAGGAAACTGAATTGTGGGTAGGAAGTGAGGTTAGACTGCTAAGCAGAGACCACACTTTAGTAATTACTGGTTTCAGGTTAATTTGAGGATACATTTGTATCTACTCTTATTACTCCTTCCATTTCTAGCCTTCTTTTTCTTTATTTTTTCTTTTTCAATGTATATCTTTCAAAGCTGGGAAAAAGTAATGTTTTTAAGTTAGTTAAACCTGTTGGAGACAATACTACCAGAAACATTCATCTCAAATTTTCTTCAAATAACTAATTTTTTCTTTTCATGGTGCTTGTTTAATGATTTCAGCAAGAATCTCTGTTTTAATCAGATATCCTAACTTTATAACCTCAAAATATTTACTTTTTAACCATAAATTTACAAAAATATTTTAAATGAAAGCCTAAAATATCTTTCCTGGCATTCCCCTGAAGCAGCTATAATAGGAAACAGTCTGCTCTGCTACTGAAGAGGAAGAGAGACAGACTGACAGTCTCTGTCTCCGAAGTCCTTGCTGAGGGAGTCAGGGAGTGCTTCAAGTGGGTGCCATCACCACTCACTGCATATGCCGTCCTTTCCCCCTACACTGCTTCATCTGTATTTGCTTATGTTCATGTTACATGCCTGTTGACATGCTGCTGGCCTTTGGCAGTTTGAGGTGTAAAGCTGGGGGGTATGCTGAAAGGCTGGGTGACATCCACACATCCCTGGTGCTGACTGGATTCATGAGAGATGAGGCCTAAAGCAAGTAAGTCCTGTGCATTTTACAGAAGATGGAATGAGTTCCATATGCTCAGCATGGAGGCTGCCCATGTTTGCACAGTAAGGACTTTCCCAGTGCCTATATTTAATTTCCATGAAAAGTGCAGGCTTTCCTAAAACCCTCACCACATTTACCCATGTGTCTGTGTAACTCAGAATGTTTTTCTTTGTGAATCACACATTGGGTAAAATGGCTCTGGACCACAGGCACTATTAATTTATTTACATGAGACAAAAGATGTGTGTGTGTGTGTGTGTGTGTGTGTGTGTGTGTGTGTGTGTGTGATTCATGTTTGAACTCTGAATTTGCCACCTCCTTCCCTCTGCCCTTGCTTCTGGGCTTTATTCTCTCTTTTTTTTCTTTTTACCTCTTTTCTTTCTGTTTTCCTTTTCTTTTGGATTAGTATTTGATTCATTGTGCCAGTACTTGACTTTGCCATGTCTTGTAAACAGTAGACTTCCAAGTTTTAGTCACCAAATTCAGAAGTCTTCCCAAAGCTAAATTTTTCAGATTGCTTTCTCACACCATGTTTATAAATCAGGAAGTCCGCTGTAAATGAATATATTGCCTAGAGTAAACCTTGATTCAATGAATTCTCACCTCAATTCCATCTCTAGCACTGAGATATTGATAATCACCCAAGTGAGACAGGAGATGACAGAAATGGCTGCTAGTCTCTCTTTCTCAAAAAGTCTTTCATGTAACCTCTCTCTCCTTCTTTTCATCTCCACACACAAAATTTCTTTATATATGAACATTTTTAAAGGGTGCTTCAACAGATGAGATAGAAAAAAATGTCCTTTTAAAAAAGTTACCTTTTGTAATAAATTTTACTATGAAAAGACTTCACTATCACAGATTAAACCACACAATATATTTCATTTCATTTTATTTTTCACAGTTATAATGTATAAAAACAATGTCCATTTTACCAAAAGTAATCTACAGATTCCAGGCAATCCCCATCAAAAAATCTCAACACAATTCTTCACAGATCTTGAAAAACAAAAAACAAAAAACAAAAACAATTCTCAACTTCATATTGTAAACAAAAATCTCATGAGCCTGAACAATAAAAAAACTTCAGAAGTTCCTGACTTCAAGCTGTACTACAGAGTGTTAATGATAGAAACTGCATGATATTTGTACAGAACCAGTCAGGTTGATCAATGGAATCAAATCAAAGTCTCAGAAATAAACCTACCCACTTATGGACACTTGATTTTTTGACAAAGAAACCAAAACTATATAATGGAAAAGGGAGAACATTTTCAACAAATGGTGCTGGTTTAACTGGAAGTCTGCATGCAGAACAATGCAAATAGATCCATATTTATCAAGCTGCACAAAACTCAAGTCCAAATGGGTCAAAGATCTCACTGTAAAACCAGATATACTAATACAATAGAATAGAGTGTAGGGAATAGGCTGAAACTCTTCAATATATGACACAACTTCCTCAACAGAATGCCAATGGCTCAGGTATTAACATCACACAGCCAAACACTGGATTGAGCATGGATATCTCAGTGGGGAAGTTAGGTCAAGGACTGTAGGAGTTGAAGGGGTTTGCAACATCATAGAAATAACAACAATATCAACCAACCAGATTCCCTCAAAGCTTCTAGGAACTAAACAACCAAGAAAGAGTACCCATGGCTCCAGCTGGATATGTAGCAGAGGACTGTTTTATCTGGCATTCTTAGAAGGGGAGGTCTTTGGTTTCGGTGGAGGCTTGATGACTCAGGATAGGAGAACCTTTGGCTGCTGTGGTAGGAGTATGTGGGCAGGTGGGGGAGCACTCTTGTAGAGGAAGAGGAGGGAGGAGGGGCATAGGGGGCTTGTGGAGGGGAAACTAGGAAGAGGGATAACATTTGAAATGTAAATAAACAAAATAACCAATAAAAATTAACAAAGAAGAATTAATAAACTAACAAGCGTCTGTACGTCAAAGGACAACATCATTAGAACAAAACGACAGCCTATAGATTATTAATTGTTATTATTAATAGGTAAAGATTATTAATATTTTCCTGAAATTCACATTATTGCTACATTTATAGCCAACTATTTAATATCTCAATGAAACAATTTTGTTTTTATCAGTTTTAATAGTTTTCAAAAACCTATTAATCTCACTGACAAGATATAATTTTTCTTTCTGTCTGCAAAAATTTTTTAAGTTTATTTGTTTGTATGTCAGTGTACACATACAAACATGTGTGTGATGTTTATTTGTGGAAATGCATGTGAAAGTCAGAGGACAACTTTGTAGAGTCAGTTCTCTCCTTTCCTCTACTTTAAGTGGGTACAAGGGATCACATTCAGGTCACCAGATTATATAACAAGCATCTTTACCCACTGATATAACTCTCTGGCCCCTGAACATATTTATAAACTTCTCATTATATTTTATACAGTTGACATTGTGTTATTCTATGTCTCTTTGGATTCACTCTGTATGTGTCTCCACAAACATCTCCCTCATTTTGTAACCACCTTAAAGAAATTCTGGTAACATGAGCAAGTAGAAAGAGTAAGAGACACATAACTTGCTTCCCACCCCACAATTAACACACAGAGAAAGAACTTAGTGAAAGGAGTGATTCTTCTGGGAGATGTGAGGTTTGTTTTTAAGCCAACATACTTAGCCTGTGAGTTCATCTGCTGCCATTTGGTAAATGAAGTTATGCTTGCTAGATTCAATGTGAAGTGCTTTAGCAATTTGGAACACACACTGCTCTTATCATTTAATTTAAGGAGGCACATACTCTATACATGAGTTCTAAAGTACCACACCCATTGGAAAAAACCCAGGATAATGAACCATTCCTTCAGGAAAAGCAACATTTTAGTGTTTGGCCTAGCATAAAATATATTTTATTTTTAGAAAATAAAACAATGTTTTATGGACATGACAAAAATTATCTCTAAATTCTGCTTTGTTAGTGATTTTCAAAGGATAGGCATGTGTTTTGGTACCTATGATATTCATTTGGTCCTTGTAAGCACTCAGAGGATAACAACACAATGTCCACTGCTTTGTGTATCATAGGTTTAAGAGTCGAGCTGAAACATTAGTGTTCAGTATTGAGAGTAAAAATAAGGTCCCTGGTGTGAAACATTTTTCTTTTAGTTCTGTGTAATTGTATCTGTCTATAAACAGACATGTGTGTATGATATCAGAATGTATAATATATTTTCCTGTGTATGAGTGTAAGAATATTGGATAACTAAGGAAAGAATTCAATGTATTTTTAAGTCGTACTAGTTTTATTTCTTCTCTTATGCTTCAGAGGCAATGGTACTAAAGGAATAATTTGCTTTCTGTCAGGCTAAATTTAATCAACAGATTAAAAATTAGAAATATTGGACACATCTATAATAACTGATTTTCTTAGTATTTAGTAGACAAATTAATATTTTAATTGTTAATTTTTCTATGCAATGCTGTCAATATTCTCCAACAAGAATAGCAACATAGCTCTTTTAGCATTCTCCCATTGGTTAGGCTATATTTGCTCCCAGAATTCATTAAATCCTCAAATTATATGTGTAGCCATTTGAGTTTACTAATTATTACCCATAGACTATTGAGATTGGAAGGTTTAAGGATATATTTTTTATGGTTTCTGGGCTTTCAGCTCCTACATGCAAGTGATAAAGTTTTCAAAAGACTCAGATAAGAGTGCATCTGATAGGAACAGGGAAAGAATTGATAATTGCAAAATGCATAAAATAGCACATTTAAAAAGTCAGTGTCTCTAATCAGAAAGGGATGTGTCAGAAGTTTATGTCTGTTTAAGTGGAGAAAATTTGAAGACTTATATGTGAAAGATTAAATATTTATATCAACAAACTCTTATTTAGGTAGTATTGGCCAATATCAATTGATATTAAGTAGTGTTGTACACAGATGATAGATAGATAGATAGATAGATAGATAGATAGATAGATAGATGATACATTGACAGATAATAAATATAAATAGATGATAGATGGATAGATATATAATAGATATACCGATAGATGTAGATAGGTAGGTAGGTAGAGACTAATATCCAATATACACAAAGTACTCAATAAGCTGGACTTCAGAAAATCAAACAATCCCATTTAAAAATGGGACACAGAACTATACCAAGAATTCTCAACTGAGGAATATCGAGTTGCTGAGAAGCACCTGAAAAAAATGTTCAACATCCATAATCATCAGGGAAATGCAAATGAAAAGAACCATGAGATTCCACCTCACATCAGTCAGAATGGTTAGGATCAAAAACTCAGGTGTTAGCAGATGCTGGCAAGGATGTGGACAAAAATAAACACTCCTACATTTTTGGTGGGATTGCAAGCTGGCACAACCACTCTGGATAGTCTAGCAGTTCTTCAGAAAATTGCACATAGTACTACAGAACGATCCAACATTTCCTCTCCTGGGCATATACCCATAAGTAGTTCCAACTTGTAATAAGGACACATGCTCCACTATGTTCAAAGAAACCTTATTTATAATAGCCAGCAGCTGGAAAGAACTCAGATGTCTCTCAACAGAGGAATGGATACAGAAAATGTGGTACATCTACACAATGGAGTACTACTCAGCTATTAAAAACAATGAATTTATGGAATTCTTAGGCAAATGGATGTATCTGGAGGATATCATTCTGAGTGAGGTAACCCAGTCACAAAGGAAATCACATGATATGCACTCACTGATAAATGGATATTAGCCCAGAAACTTAGAATATCCAAGATACAATTTGCAAAACACATAAAAATCGAGAAGGAAGACCAAAGTGTGGATACTTCATTCCTCCTTAGAATGGGGAACAAAATACCCCTGGAAGGAGTTACAGAAACAAAGTTTGGAGCTGAGATGGAAGAAAGGACCCTCCAGAGACTTCCCCACCTGGCATCCATACCATAATCAGCCACTAAACCCAGACACTTTTTCATATGCCAGCAAGATTTTGCTGACCTGATCCTGATATAGCTGTCTCTTGTGAGGCTATGATAGTGCCTGGTAAATACAGAAGTGGATGCTCACAGTCATCTATTGGATGGAACACAGAGCCCCTAATGGAAGAGCTAGAGAAAGTTTCCAAGGAAGCTGAAGGTGTCTGTAACCTTATAGGAGGAACCCCAATATAAATTAACTAGTATCCCCTTAGCTCGTGTCTCTAGCTGCATATGTAGCAGAAGATGGCCCAGTTAGACATCATTGTGAGGAAAGGACTTTGGTCTTGCAAAGAGTATATGTGCCAGTACAGTGAAATGCCAGGGCCAGGAAGCAGGAGTGGGTGGGTTGGGGAGCAGGTGGGGGAGGTTATAGGGGACTTTCAGAATAGCATTTGAAATGTAAATGAAGAAAATATGTAATAAAAAATAGTTAAAAAAAGAAAGAAAAAAAGATAGGTAGATAGACAGACAGATGGATGCATAGATAGATGATAGATAGATAGATAGATAGATAGATAGATAGATAGATAGATGATAGATGAGAGAGAATCAGAGAGAAAAGGATAAAGAATTATGTTAGACAGACATGTAGAGAAATTGTACAAAATCATAGAATCTATACGTATTGCAAAAGTGGTTTCAGTGTTTGTGAATCTGTAGACATACAGAATGTCTGAGAAGAAAAGAATTATAAATAGAAAAATTCTGTGTGCTTACTGCTTTTGAGGTCCCCGTCAATGGATGATGAAATCATTCTTGGTCTCTGGTGGGACTACTAGATAGTAGTGACTTGTTCAGCAAGCTGCTTACTTTATGGGCAGAAAAGAACAGCCATTGGGAGGAACTAAAGTCCAACAGTCCTCTTAGAAGTTATACTTCCTGTGACTAAAAGGTCTTCTATTAGGTCACACATCCTAGAGTTCCTACCACCTCTCAGTAGCATCCCTTGTAGAATACATCTACAACACATAGAACTTTTAGGAACATTTATCACATTTATAATAATATTAAAATGGTTAGAGAAGAGAAACAATAGTCATAATTTCTCTAATTCATCCATTTATTTGTGCAAAAAATTGTAAGAGGTGTCAATATTTTATTCTTAAATACATCAAGTATGATTACTTTTTAGATGCTATAAAATAATGATAATGATTAGCATGGTTTCAGACGAGATGAAAATAAATGAGAAAAAATCATTCTAAGCTTCTGAGGACATACTTATGAGTAGTTTGCAGTTATTAGGGCACAGGACTTCCAAAGGACTAGCATAGAACATAGCATTCGTATTACTACACTCTGAATTTATTTTATTTATGTTATCTCATCCTTTGTTAGTTTCTTTTATTTTTACCTTTTTTGTTTGTTTGTTTTTTGTTCTCTGTGAATTTCACACCCTGTACCCTAATTCAACTCATCTCCCCCTCCTCTCTTACCTGCATTCTATCTTTTCTTTCAACTCCACTATAGAGAAAAAACATATTGTGGAAGATGTAGTGTGCCATAGTATATCCCACAGTATACACTTTTGTCCACACTCATTGAAATGCCTCCTTGATTTGGTGCAAAGCCTCTGGTTCTGCTACTCTACCAATATTATAACATCACTAGAACTCCTATTGGGTATCATATTGTTGCACTGTGTTATGGAAATTCTAGAGTTTTGGATCTGTAACACAGGACCCTTCATGCACTACAGCAATTCATCTCGCACTCTCATGCCCTTGGGGTCAGCTCACCAGAAACTATCATGGTCAATGCTCTCCTGCTGCCCAGGCAAGGTGCAGGGCCTGCTCTTTGACTGTTGCAGCCAAGAAGGGATATGACCAGTTCTCCCACTCTTATGACCTCAGGGTCAGCCCTCCCGCTTGCCATAGATAGCAAGAAACAAGGGAGGCGGGGAGGGCATCTTTCCCTTGTCTCCACCACCATCCAGCAGACAAGAGGAAAGGCTGGATATCCTATACCCTCATCATTTATGCTGGCTCACCCAAGCACCCATATCTAGAGTCAGCTCTATTGTGCTGCCCAAGCAAGCTTCAGTGTCCACTTCCCCAAGTGCTGCAGCATGTGCGGGTCAGGACCAGTAGGGTGTTGAGGTATCTGTGTGTGTGTGTGTGGGGGGGGTCGGAGTTAGGGAGGTAAAAGTTCCTCACCAACCTCACCAATTGGTAGATGAGTGGTAGGGCCAGGTCTTCCAAGCTTGTATCCTAGGGCTGGCTCACCTTCAATTCCTGCAATATACAGGGGAATCTGGCTAGAGGTAGGGTCAGTTCTTCTGTCCTCATTCCTCTGGGCCAGCTTTCTCATGATGTTTAGGTTTAGGTGGTGCCATTTCTACACAGCTCTCAGATATCAACATGCCCCTGACCAGCAGCTGAGACTAGAAATACCTGCCTGGCTTAATGGAAACAGACCCCTTTTGCTGGAGTGGCACAGAATAAGACAAGGCTCCTAAGGGCAGCACAGTCTTGACTTCACCATGGTTCCAACTACTCACATCAGGCTGTTCCACACTGCCTTCTGGTCTCCAGTTTTGTCTCTTTTCATTAGGCCTCCTACATCCTCTGTTTCTCTTTCTTTTGATCACTTACTTGCTCTTCTTTGTGGTGGCCACGGTCTCTGAATGTCAGGATTCATCTGCACTGTGCTCTCTGTAGTGTTATGTTCTGCTTTGTTGCCTTGATACATAGTGGCACTAGACATGAATCATATTGGGTTTGGTTTGCCCTCCCAGGGCTGCATAGCATCACCTAACCTCCAGTTATCTAGGGCTATATCCCTGTCCAGTTGTGGTGTGGTGGTGCTGGTCTGGTTGTAACCTCAGACTCATTCCTTGCTAGGCCCATAACAGTGGCTCCATGTGAAGGTGGCCTGTCTTGGACTCATTCCCACCTGGGGCCTTCAGTCCCAGGCAGGTTTTTCTAGTCTCCAGCTTGCTCCTGGTACTAGGAGCCAAATGTGTCTGCACAACATTGAACTGCTGATTGTCTCAGGCTAGTCCCTGCCTGAGTCCCTTGTGCCTGACTTGTGTTCATCCTAGATTCATTTATTTTTGAGAATGTTAGGCTACTAATCATGCATATATTCATAGGTCAGAACACCACGGGTAGCCGCTCTCCTTTCTGCTATCTACTGACACAGGAGTGGCACAGTAAGTTCAAAGGAGAATAGATGTGAAGATAGATCTGGGAGAGGTGGGGTAGAAATATGACCAAAATACATTTTATGAAATTCTCAAAGAACTAATTAGATAATTCTGTAAAATAGAACTATTCAGAAAATGGAAAGATGTTGATGTGGTTGTGAAGATATACCAATTTGCAGGTGACCAGTTTGCTTCTCGGTACCTAGACAGAGTAGCTATTACTTCCTTTAATTTCCTGCAGTACCTGGTATCTGACACACTATTCTGGTTCCACCACACCTTTTTTACAGTTGAAATTCAAAACAAAGCTATTATAATATATAATGCACTTTGTTATGTCATTAGGTTATTTCTAAAAACTAGTAATGATGTCTGGTATCATATAAGTCTTTGAAGTACAAATAAAATATCACAAAATTACAAAATAAGAATTGATTTTGTTAGGGAATAGTATAAAGATAAAGCTTCCAAGTAATTAGAGTCTCAGATACAAGGAAGAAAATACAAAGCCAAATTTAACTTAGGATTTAGTTTCTATGAGAACCAAACTTAGAGGTAAGCCCAGTCAACCTCAAGAAACACACAATCACCCTATAGTATAATCAGATTGCTTTAATCAGTGATAGAAACTCTTGAGATCAGTAAGAGAAAATGGACACATTTTAAAAATAAAACAAATGTGAATTATGGTAGAAAATCTACTAAAGATCATGTAAGTCAAGAGAATGTAAATTAATAACTTTTCCTGGTGGAAAAAAGCCCTGGGCCCTGAATTTTTCTTCACATTTACTCAATACGACAGTAACTGGTCTGAGACATACCACTCAGTTTTAACCAGCAAACAAGAAAATAACACACCATGTAACACATTTCATACAAGAGACAATTTAACACATTCCTGAGATAGAGTATGCATACAGGCCTTTCTAGGAGTAGGAAGCAGAAGAGTAGACATTTCTCGAGATTTTTGACTAATTAACCCACGTAGACTCCTCACTCCCGTTTGCTGGTTGGAATGTAAAATTTTTACTGCCTGACTTTGTACTGCTTTCCTTCGGTTCTTTCTAAAACAGCTTCTGTTCTTAAGAGGGAAGAATACTAAGCAAAGTCCGCTCATGCTGGACCTTCTATAGCACGGCATGGGCTACTGGAATGACTTTGTAGCTCAAGCCAGTGCACTGCTATTAGAGGTCCAGCCTGTGCTATTGGAGGTCCAGCCTGTGCTATTAGAACTCATTTATCTAATTTTCTTCATCTTTCATTAATCTTTTAAAAGTATAATACTTTCCTATTACCTTTGATAAAAAATACATAAATGCTAATTTGGAAGCTTTAATATATTGCCTTGTGAGGTGACTTTAGGTGACTAAGATGTGTACAAAATAAGGATAATTTATTTTGAATGTCTTGTTATACAGAATTGATAAGTGTTTAGGTAAACACATGTATTCATATTTTAAATTATAGAATGTACATATTAACTGAAGTAGCACATGGTATACATCATATATGTTTCAGTAAAAAATAAACTTCATGTTAGGCTGGAGATATAGCTTGGTGTACAGTTTTGTCTAATATTAGTCATGCCTGTTTATCCCTTGTATTGCCAAAGATAAATAAGTACATTTAATACAAATTTTAAGTTGAAACTAGTTAATTATGAAGATTCACCTAACAATGAACTAAAGAATTAAGTTCTCTGTTTTTGTAGGAGTTGAGGTCATATCGAACACATAAAATTTCAAACCCATAAAATAATCTTATTCTTATTTAAACAAAACAAGACAAATTTACAAAAGCTTTAGAATGCTTTTAGTTTAGTAGCAAAAGTTTGTTACCTCTAAAATTATTATGTTTTGATATTAGAATGGCTACTCCAGCTTGTTTCTTCGGACCAGTTGCTTGAAAAATTGTTTACAAGCCTTTTAGCCTGAGGCAGTGTCTGTCTTTTTCCCTGAAATAGGTTTCCTGTAAGCAGCAAAAAGTTGAGTACTCCTTTTTCTTTTCTTTTTTTTTTTTTTCTCTAGCTTCTCCATTGTGGGCCCTGTGTTCCCTCTTATAGATGATTATGAGCATCCACTTCTGTACGAGACAGCTATATCAGGGTGCCTTAAGTAGGCACTAGCTGTCCTATGCCATAGTGTCTGAGTTTAATGACTGATTATGGGATGGATCCCCCGTGGTGTGGTAGTCTCTGTATGGTCCATCCTTTCATCTTAGCTCTAAACTGTCTCTGTAACTCCTTTCATGGGTATTTTGTTTCCTCTTCACAGGAGAAATGAAGTATCCACGAGCTGGTCTTCCTTCTTGATGTTCTTGTGTTTTGCAAATTGTATCTTGGATATTCTAAGTTTCTGGGCTAATATCCATTTATCAGTGAGTGCATACCCAATGACTTCTTTGGTGATTGGGTTACCTCACTAAGGATTATATCCTCCAGATACATCCATTTGCCCAAGAATTTCATAAATTCATTTTTTTAAATAGAAGAATAGTACTCCATTGTGAAGATGTACCACATTTTCTGTATCCATTCCTCTGTTGAGGGAAATCTGGGTTCTTTCCAGCTTCTGGCTATTATAAATAAGGCTGCTATGAACATAGTGAACATGTGTCCTTTTTACCAGTTAGAACATATTCTGGGTATATGCCCAGGAGAGGTACTGCTGGATCCTCTGGTAGTACTATGTCCAATTTTCTGAGATATTCTATATAGCTAGTCTGTTAGTCTATATCTTTTTATTTGAGTCCACTGATATTAAGAGATATTAAGGAAAAGCAATTGTTGCTTCCTGTTATTTTTGTTGTTAGAGTTGAGATTCTGTTTCTTCTTTTAGGTTTGTTGAAGGATTACTTTCTTGCTTTTTCTTTCTTTTTTTTTTTCAGCTTGTTGTTCTCTTTATTTTTTCCAATTTTTATTAGATATTTTCTTCATTTACATTTCAAATGCTATTCCAAAAGTCCCCTATACCCTCCCCCATCTCCTGCCCAACTCCCCTACCCACCCACTCCCACATCTTGGCCCTGGTGTTCCCCTATACTGGCACATATAAAGTTTGCCTGACCAAGGGGCCTCTCTTCCCAATGATGGCCAACTAGGCCATCTTCTGCTACATATGCAGCTAGAGACACAAGCTCTGGGGGGTAGTGGTTAGTTCATATTGTTCTTCCACCTATAGGGTTGGAGACCCCTTCAGCTCCTTGGGTAATTGCTCTAGCTCCTCCATTTGGGAACCCCATGTTCCATCTAATAGCTGACTGTGAGCATCTACTTCTGTGTTTGCCAGGCACTGGCATAGCCTCACATGAGACAGCTATATCAGATCCCTTTCAGCAATATCTTGCTAACATATGCAATAGTGTCTGCGTTTGGTGGCTGATTATGGGATTGGTGTAATTTTTTTTACTTGTGTTGGTGTTTTCCCTTTATTATCCTTTGAAGGGCTGGATTTGTGGAAAGATATTGTGTAAATTAGGTTTTCTCTCAAAAAAGACAAGGAGGGTGACTTCATAGTCTTCAAAGGTAAATTCAACCAAGATGAACTCGCAATTCTGAATACCTATGCTCCAAATGCAAAGGCATCCACATTCATTAAGGAAACTCTAATAGAGCTCAAACTACACATTGTACCTCACACAATAATAGTGGGAGACTCAAACACCCCACTCTCATCAATGGACAGATCCTGGAAACAGAAACTAAACAGAGAAACATTGAAACTAACAGATGTTATGAAAGAAATTGATTTAACAGATATCTACAGAGCATTTTATCCTAAAACAAAAGGATATAACTTCTTCTCAGCACCTCATGGCACCTTCTCCAAAATCAACAACATAATTGGTCACAGAACAGGCCTCAATAGATGAAAAAATACTGAAAGTATCCCATACATCCTATCATCACCACGGACTAAGGCTGGTCTTCAATAACAACATAAATAATAGAAAGCCAACATTCATGTGGAAGCTGAAGAACACTCTACTCAATGATACCTTGGTCAAGGAAGAAATAAAGAAAAAAAATTTAAAACTTTTTAGAGTTTAATGAAAATGAAGCCACTACATACCCAAACTTATGGGACACAATGAAAGCATTCCTAAGTGGAAAACTCATAGCTCTGAGTGCCTCCAAAAAGTAACTAAAGAGAACATATACTAGCAGCTTGAGAGCACACCTAAAAGCTCTAGAATAAAAAAAAGCAAATTCACCTAAGATGAGTAGATGGCAGGAAATAATCAAACTCATGGCTGAAATCAACCAAGTGGAAACAAAAAGAACTATTCAAAGAATCAACCAAACCAGGACTGTTTTTGTTTTTTTGTTGTTGATGTTTTTTGTTTGTTTGTTTGTTTTGTTTTGTTTTTTTTAGAAAATCAACAAGATAGATAAACCTCTAGCCAGACTCACTAGAGGACACAGGTACAGTATTTCCTTGTACTAAGGTCAAATCTATGTGGATCAAGGAACTCCACAAAAAATCAGAGACACTAAAACTTATAGAGGAGAAAGTGGTGAAAAGCCTCAAAGATATAGGCACAGGGGAAAAATTTCTGAACAGATCAGCAATGGCTTCTGCTATAAGATCAAGAACTAACAAATGAGACCTCAAAATTGCAAAGCTTTTGTAAGGCAAAACACACTGTCAATAACACAAAAAAGCCCACCAAGAATTTGGGAAAGGATCTTTACCAAATCAGATAGGGTACTAATATCCAATATATATCAAGAACTCAAGAAGATGGACTCCAGAAAATCAAATAACCCTATTAAAAAATGGGGTTCAGAGATAAACAAAGGATTCTCAAATGAGGAGTACTGAATGACTGAGAAGAACCTGAAAAAATGTTCAAGGTCCTTAAACATCAGGGAAATACAAATCAAAAGAACCCTGATATTCCATCTCACACCAGTCAGAATGGCTAGGATCAAAAAATTCAGGTGACAGCAGATGCTGGTGAGGATATGGAGAAAGAGGAACACTCCTCCATTTCTGGTGGGATTGCAAGCCGGTAAAACCACTCTGGAAATCTATCTGGAGGTTCCTCAGAAAATTGGACATAGGACTCCTGGAAGATCCAGCAATTCCTCTCCTGGGTATATACCCAGAGGATGTTCCAACTTGTAATAAGGACACATGCTCCACTATGTTCAAAGCAACTTTATTTTTAATAGCCAGAAGCTGGAAAGAACCCAGATGTTTCTCAACAGAAGAATGGATACAGAAAATGTGGTAGATTTACACAATGGTGTACTACTCAGCATTTAAAAACAATGAATTTATAAAATTCTTAGGTAAATGGATCCATCTGGTGGGTATCATCCTGAGAAAGTAACCCAATCACAAAAGAACACACATGATATGTACTCACTGATAAGCAGATATTATCTCAGAAACTTAGAATATCCAAGATACAATTTGCAAATAACATGAAACTGAAGAAGATGGAAAACCAAAGTGTGGATACTTTGCTCCTTCTTAGAATCGAGAACAAAATACCCCTGGAAGGAGTTACAGAGACAAAGTTTAGAGCTAAGATGAAAGGAAAGACTCTCTAGAGACTGCCTTACCTGGGGATCCATCCCATATACAACCACCAAATCCAGACACTATTGCACATGCCAGAAATATTTTGCTGACAGGACCCTGACATAGTTCTCTATTGTGCTCTATGCCAATGAGTGGTAAATACAGAAGTGGATGCTCATAGTCATCTATTAGATGGAATACAGGGGCACTAATGAAGGAGCTAGAGAAAGTACACAAGGATCTAAAGGGGTCTGCAACCATATAGGAGGATCAACAATATGAACTAACCAGTACCCCTCAGAGCTGTTTCTCTAGTTGCATATGTAGCAGAGGATGAGCTAGTTGGCCATCAATGGAAGGAGAGGCTCTTGGTATTGTGAAGATCATATGCCCCAGTACAGGGGAATGCCAGGGCCAGGAAGTGGGAGTGGGTGGTTTATGGAGCAGTGCAGGGGGATGGTATAGTGGTCTTTGGGGATAGCATTTGAAATGTAAATGAAGAAAATATCTAATAAAAAAAGAAAAAAAATATTATGTTTCTTTGTTTTGATATGAGCTAATGATATCTTATCCAGTATGTTATAAAAAAATATGTTTGATGTTAAGATTTGTATTAACTAATCTCTCAGACATTGCATAGTATTAAAATTATGACAATTTTACCTGTGATATTTTAAAATATAAATTTATATTTCTCTAGTATTATATAATACAGGGGTTTTCTGAAGAAATTGTGCTTATTAAATTTGTGCTCAGTGTAAACATTTAAGAAGTACTTAATCTGTATAAAGGTGATAAAATATACATGTAAATACAACAAGTTCTACGCTAAGAATATTTGTATAAATAATGCTATTTATATTAGCATTATAGTTGATAAATAATGCTATATTCTTAATGCATCATCACTTTCTGAATTATTCAAATATTAGTTGGAAACAATTGGTAGAATTAATTAAATCATTTAATTTTATGTAAAAATTTATCTAGGATTTTAGAGACTATTTTAAAACAGAAACTTTCAGAGAGTACTTCTGAGGTAATAATTACCTTCTGATTATGTATATACAACAGCAAATAAGTTTAGTATCTGGATTGTGCAATTCAGGAAAATCTCAGAAAAAAATAGGAATGGTGAGCTTATTTGCCATTTAAAATTGCTAGGGTATCTTCAGGTTTTTCTTGTAGATATAAATAATTGACTATGAACTACCCTCATACATGATTCATTTGAGTTTCATCAAATATGACAACTTACATTACCTAGGTCCTTCCATTTCCATTTCCCTACTGTGTTAGAGTCTAGCTAGTCTTGATGGAAATGTTATAGCATAATTTAATTTAAAATTGAAACAGACTCTTCCAAGTTCAAAAATCTAGGTCTTTGTAGTCATCTAGGCATCTATTGGTATATAATTTATTTATTTACTTATAATTTCAGAAATATGAGTAAGTGATATATATGTCAATGATGCATTGATTTAAAATTTATTTTCTGAAGAAACATGCACTGGATTTGGAAACTGAAGACAACTTACCATGTTTTAAATACATAGAAAGTAGGGAGTAGAATCAGAAAAACACCTATTATAGAAATGTCCATCCTTCGTACTTGCTATAGCTTTGGAGGAAATGCTGTCTTATTACTTTATTTTTCTAATTTATCTAATGATCACATTCATGCTGTGATGACTGACTATTCTGGGTTGAGAACATCACGTAGCCAAGAAGAGTGGACTTCAAGTGAGGCATTTTGTCTATCCAGTTGGCCTATGGATATGTCTGTGTGCTACATCTACTCCAGTAGTGACTTGCTTGACAGGCCTAGAAGCATGGAAGCAGTCCCAAGGGAGTTTCATGAAAACGTAGCCTCCTGAAACCTTGCCATTCCCATAGCACGTGTGCTCCAAACCTATCCCTGCATTAGTCTGGTGTATGGATCTGTCTGCTCTCTTTCAGTATTGTTTTATTATAAGTGCCTTTAAGGATTGATTTTGACATATAAATTAGATTACCCGCTACCACTGTTCCAATGTCCTAGAAAGTCCTTGAAGCCAATCCAGAGCTTGGAATTCAGGAAGAATGTTACCTATTCTGTAACATTCAAATTTACCTCTAGTAGAGAAAGTAAAAGTAATCAGGCATTACAATTTACTTGATTAGAGCTAGAAAGCTCAAGGCTAGTCTATATAGTAAATACTTAGAAAATAGCAGAGTCACACCCATACACAGGAATGTACAATGGCCTAGATAAAAAGGTGGGTTGTGGTTTTAGGAGGAATTGTAGCATTATTCATGAAAGGGTTAGTAGAATGCTTTCATTCCCCTGATGCAGGTTTTTCACTAGGCCCAGGGGAATAGCATTATCAGGTATTTACTAAAGGACCCCTGGTGGTGGGTTTAACAGTAGACTAGCATTGCATCAGGCTACTCACCTGACTCCTGCTGATCTTAATTAAGGGTTGTTCCTATTCTTAGTTGTAAACATGGCCTGGCACCCCTAGCTTTTTATGTATGCATTTTCTTTGTTTTGTGTAGATGTACCTTGGAGGATATATTCCCCTAGATTTCTTGTTTTTCTTCTGTATTAAAAGTCTGGTGCTTGCTTGGAAAAAATACATCCAGATACACCTAACTGAGGTTCATCTGCCACATCTGTGTTTCTCTCTCTTTCTTTCTTTCTTTCTTTCTTTCTTTCTTTCTTTCTTTCTTTCTTTCTTTCTTTCTTTCTTCCTTTCTTCCTTCCTTCCTTCCTTCCTTCCTTCCTTCCTTCCTTCCTTCCTTCCTTCCTTCCTTCCTTCCTTTCTTCCTTTCTTCCTTTCTTTCTCTCTCTCTCTCCCCTCCCTACCTCTCTTTCTTAAAATTCTATTTTATTTTTAATTCATGTTTTACACTTCATATTCCATTCCCCTGCCTCCTCAATCCACCCTCTGTCTGCTCCATATCCCACACCTCCTCCCCAGCCCATCCAGTCTCCAAGTGGATGCCCCCAAACCCCACCCCCACATGACCTCTAAACTCCCTGGGGCCTTCAGTCTCTTGGGGGCTAGGTGCATCATCTCTGAATGAACACAGACCTGGAAGTTCTCTACTATATGTGTGTTGGGGGGCCTCATATCAGCTGGTGTATGCTGTGTGTTTGGTGGCCCAGTGTTTAGAAGATCTTGGGAGTCCAAATTAATTAAGACTACTGGTCATCCTACAGGGTCACCTTTCTCCTCAGCTTCTTTCAGCCTTTCCCTAATTCAACAACAGGAGTCAACTGCTTCTGTCCATTGGTTAGGTGTAAATATCTGCATCTGACTCTGTCAGCTGCTTGCTGGATCTTTTGGAGGGCAGTCATGATTGATCCCTTTTTGTGAGTGCTCCATAGCCTCAGTAATAGTGTCAGGCCTTGGGACCTCCCTTTGAGCTGGATCCCACTTTGGGCCTGTAGTTGGACCTCCCCACCCCCACCCCCTGGCCCCCACCGCAGGCTTCTCTTCATTTCCATCCCAGTAATTCTTTCAGACAGGACTAATTAAGGGTCAGAACCCCATCCCACACTTGATGTCCTGTCTTCCTGCTAGAGGTGGGCTCTATGTCTCCTCTCCTCACTGTCAGTCCTTTCATCGAAGGTCCCTCCCTGTGAGTCCTGGGAGTCTTTCACCTCCCAGGTCTCTGGTGCATTCTGGGGAGTCCCCCCAACCTCCTATTTGCTGAAGTTCCCTGTTTACATTTTTTTCTGATGGTCCTCAGGGCTTCAGTCCTTTTCCCTCACCCAATACCAGTTCAGGTTCCTCTCTCCTCCTCTGATTTCCCCCTACCCCATCAACTTTCTCTCCTAAGTCTCTCGCTCCCTTCCCACTTGTGATTGCTTTTTTCTCTCTCCCAAGTGGGACTGAGGCATCCTCTCTTGAGCGCTTGAGCTTGTTGAGTTTTTTGAGTTCTGTGGACTGTATTGTGGGTATTCTTCATCATTACGTTTTTTTTTGTTGTTGTTTTGTCTTGTTTCTGGGTTTTTTTTTTTTTTTTTGGCTTATATCCACTTATTAGTGTGTACATACCATGCGTCCTTTTGGGTCTGAATATCAGGATGTCCTAGTTCTTAATAACTGAGTAGTATTCTATTGTGTAATGAACAAAATTTCTGTATCCATTATTCTGTCATGGGACATCTAGGTTGTTTCCAGCTTTGAAATATTACAAATAAGGCCACTATGAACAAAGGGGAATACGTGCCCCTATGGCATGGTGAGGCATATCTTTTGGGCATATTCCCAAGAGTGGTATAGCTGGGTCTTCAGGTAGATCTATTTCCAATTTTCTGAGGAAACTTCAGATTGATTTACAGGATGGTTGTACCAGTTTGCAATCCCACTAGCAATGGAGGAATGTTCCTCTTTCTCCACATCCTCTCCAAGATGTGTTGTCAACTGAGGTTTTGATCTTCGCCATTCTGATCATTGTAAGGGCAATTCTCAGGGTCGATTTAATTTGCATTTCTCAGATCACTAAGGACTTTGATCATTTCTTTAGGTGCTTCTCAGCCATTCAGTATTTCCTCCGCTGTGAATTCTCAGTTTAGTTCTATACCCCATTTTTTGATTGTTTGTTTTTTTGTTTGGTTTTGTCTTTTTGTTTGTTTGTTTTTTTTGGGGGGGGGTTAAATTTCTTGAGTTCTTTATATATTTTTCATATTAGCCCTCTACTAGATGTGGGTTTAGTGAAGATATTTTTTTCCCAATCTGTAGGTTGCCAATTTGTCTTATCGGACTATGTCTTTTGCCTTACAGAAGTTTCCAGTTTCATGAGGTCTCATTTATCAATTCTTGATCTTAGAGCATGAGCCATTGGAGTTTATTTAGTTTGATTGGAGTACAGTTTAACTATGTTATGCCAAAAGGTTTGGTTTTTTTTTTTAAATGAGAATGAATACAATGATTATGAGCTAATTTTAGTACCATTGAAGACAGTGTTTCATAATTTAAATTTTCCACTGTGCCAATGAGTTCAAGGCTCTTTCCCACTTTCTCTTCTATTATATTCAGTGTATCTGGTTTTATGTTGAGGTCCTTGATCTACTTGGACCTGAGCTTTGTACAAGGTGACAAATATGGGTCTCTTTTCATTCTTCTACACAAGACAGCCAGTTAGACCCACATCATTTACTGAAGATGCTTTCTTTTGTCCATTGTATATTTTTATCTTTGTCAAAAATCAAGTATGCATAAGTGTGTGGTTTTATTTCTGGGTCTTTAATTCAATTCCATTGATCAACAGGTCAGTCTCTGTAACAACATACCATGCAATTTTTATCACTATTGCTCTGTAAGCTTTACTACAGAGTAATAGTGATAAAAAATGCATGGTATTATATAATTTTCTTGATGGAGGAGGGCCCAGTTCACTGTAGAGAGTCTCATCCCTGGCTAGGTGGTACTGGTTGCATAAGAATACAAGTAACAGAAGGTAAGCTACTATACAGTTTTCCCCCAAGGTCTTGAAATTCTACTTCCAGATTCCAGCTCTGAGCTTCTGCCTTGGTTTCTCTGGTGTACAGTTAAATTGTGCCATGCCAAAAGGTTTAAATTTTTTAAAAATAGGAGTTAATACAGTGACTATGAGCTTAATTTTAGTACCATTGAAGACAGTGTTTCATAATTTAAACTTAAATAACTGTTTATGTATAAACTAGAGAGAACAAAGTAAATTAGTAGACATTACCCAAACTGGTGTACTTTCACATTTGAACTAATTATTGGCTGATTGTATTATTATTATCAATTTTAGAACTGCAGTTTTTTCCTGTTTTAATACAATATTATTTCATCCATGAAATTATATTTCTAACCTGTAGTTATTCAGTTTTGTTCATATTTCTACCTTCATAGGACCAAGGGCCTTTCCTTTCATTAATGTCCAACAAGGCCATTCTGCTACATATGCGGCTAGAGCCATTGGTCCCTCCATGTGCTCTCTTCAGTTGGTGGATTAGTTACTGGGAGCTCTGGGGTTATTGGTTGGTTCATATTGTTGTTCCTTCTATGGGGCTGCAAACCCCTTCAGCTCCTTTGGTCCTTTCTCTAGCTCCTCCATTGTGACCCTGTGCTCAATTCTATGGGGCTGCAAATCCCTTCAGCTTCTTTGGTCCTTTCTCTAGCTCCTCCATTGTGACCTTGTGCTCAATCCAATGGTTGGCTGTGTGCAAACACCTCTATATTTGTCAGGCACTGGCAGGGCCTCTCAGGAGACAGCTATATCAGGCTCCTGTCAGCAAGCACTTGTTGACATCCACAATAGTATCTGGGTTTGGAATCATTTTTAAGTGCTGTATTTTATTTATATCATTTGCATTTTATTTCACATGTAAAACTATAATGTACATTTAAATACTTTTTTCTGTTTAAGTTTTATTCTGGAATATAGTTAAAAAACTTGATTCTTTTGAAGTATTTTGTCAATATTATAAATGTAACCAAAATAGAGTTTAGTTTAGAGAGAATTGGGATCTAATTCTAAGGCTAGACATATGAATATCCCTCTTAACTGGTGGGGCTTGTAGTAAATTATAGAAAATTGTATTTGCATGATTTTTAAATGAAGCATTTATAAAAATTTCTCCCAATAATTGCAGTACTTAACATTTACATATATTTCACCCATAAGAAATTCATTTCAGTGTTAAAATGAGTAAACTGAATTTGTTTTTATGGATTAGCAGTCAATTCTAGTTTTAATACCAATATTTTCATGGATTATATGTACACGTTATACCACTGGCTTTTAGAGTTTGTCATTATTATTAACAGTCTTATAATGCCCATTGCTTTTTACAAGCTTAGGTCCAATATGTAAAATCCTTGGCTTGGGGTGCTTTTATCACCTTCAGTTATTAAAGTTGGAGTATACATCAAGTTCATATTATTCAGTCTTAGCAAAAAGCCAGATTGTACCTATTATAAATCACTTATTGATGGCCCTCCTCTCCATACCCATGTGCCCTATTTAACTCCTCCTTAATACTAAGTAGTTATACTAAGTAAAGTTTTGAACATTATTTCTTGACAAAAATATATTTCTGATTATACTGATTATAAAGATTTTTCTTTATTATTCTCTTTTTTAATATATTGAATCCTCTATTTTCTTGAGGATTAAAGAAAGTGTATTTCAACAGTGAAAACAACAGAAATGAAATGAAAATCACCTTAGTGCCAGAAATGTATGTCACGTTATCAATCTTTGTTGAAATTCTACCAGAGGTGACTAAAATTTCACCTTTAAGAAAATTAGAATGAAAGCAAAGAATTCTGATTCAATTAAAATAATTGTGCAACTTAGTGTATTGGAACTTATTAGATGACTGCTGACAAAATCACCTTTCCTTGCCTCAATATAAGCAGAGATTTGATGGTTTCTGCCTCCTAGTTTAAAAACAGAGACAGAGTTCAGTGGTTGGCAACAAGCAATTTTTCAAATGTTGGTCCTATAGATGAAAAAGCATGTGTTCATGAGAACTTAGGTCTTAACTTCTCAGTCTTAGAAAAAATGGACCTTTTAAAATTAACATTCTAGTAGTGGACACTACCAGCTCCTTCTTCATCTGTGATAAATAATAGCCTTGAAATCCCTCTTCCTAGTACACATTGCATATGTGGCAATCTTATCACTCATAAGAGTTGACTATTTGGAGTGACCAATTTTTCATCAAAATTACAAATTTTTAAGATATATTGACAAAAACATCTTGACAAACCATAACTGTTGACAGTTTTACACAGAATATTACTAGGCAGATGGTAAGCACAGAGATTTTTTAAATCAATTTATTGCCAATTGTTTGTAATCAAAACCAACTCTCTCTCTCTCTCTCTCTCTCTCTCTCTCTCTGTGTGTGTGTGTGTGTGTGTGTGTGTGTGTGTGTTCTAGATCTTTGCTTTTGTTTGTATGGAAAATAATACACAATCTTGTTTCACTGGCATTTTACCTCCTTGCTCCCTCAAAGTTGGAGTCTGCTACTATTCTATCTGTACATCAGAGTAGAATGTACCTATGTGCTATGATGATACTCACTGTAAACAAATATTTATACAGTTGAGATCAGAGATAGAAAAATGTCAGAACCAAATCCACCCATGACAGAACATATAACAGACAGATGACTAAGTCTAGCTCAGGTTATAATGGCTTGTGAAATATTTGAATCATATTCTGGAATCCTTAAAAGAATTCAAGTTGGAGATTAGGAGAGAGAAGACCCGGTTCTGTCCATAATCATCTTTATCTGTCTTCTAGCTAACAAAATAAAAACTTTAAAGCCTGAGCGACAAATAGAGTGTGAATCACCTCCCACAAATTTCAGGGAAAATCAAGACTGCTGTGTGTGCTGAAAATGGCTACTTATACTATTATTACTTTTACTGTCAGTTGTAGAAATTTGAAATAAAGCCCTACATGGTAATCACTGCTGGGCACATTAGTAGATATAACAACAGTAAATTAACTACTTTAATAATATTCTGGTGATATAGAACGAAATACTGTTCATAGAAGGTAAATTTATGTGAAAACAAATGACTCTATTATCTAGAAATTTATTAAATTACTGACAATTGAACACATTAAAGTAGGAAAACCTCTAGAGACAGTCCTTACTAAAGTAAAATTGATGTGACTTGGAAAGCAGGTTGCAGACAAGCAGCAAAGTGTGAAGTATAAAGCATTGGTGAGCAGGTGGGAGTGACAGAAGTACATGTTTGTCCTGTCAGAGAAGTGAGCTGAGCACGGGCAGGAGCTTTATTTCTCATTTAACAGTGCTGTTTCAATTAGAAACATGCTAATTAGAAGACTCAAAATCATAACACTGAAATTCATTCTTTGAAAATGGAGAAATTTGAGAAGTCAAGTCAGTAGGATAGATCTAACATGATATAAATTCATCTTCTTACTTTATACAAAGAATCATAGTATCTAAAATGTACCAGTAAGTAGGAAGTTAATGAACAGAGCTAAACTGCCCAACTTGTATAAAATGTGTGGAGGAGAGACATGTAATATAGAA
This sequence comes from Mus minutoides, assembly GCA_902729485.2. Taxonomy (NCBI): domain Eukaryota; kingdom Metazoa; phylum Chordata; class Mammalia; order Rodentia; family Muridae; genus Mus; species Mus minutoides. Next base: position 49,463 of record LR753314.1, read on the forward strand.
TTTAAAGAGAAATCATATTTGACGTTAAAAGTAAAACATAGCTGGGCAAAGATGGTTTAGCAGTTAAGAGCAATGACTGTTCTTCGAAAGGTCCTGAGTTCAATTCCTAGCACCAACATGGTGGCTCACAACCATCTGTAATGGGATGTGATGCTTTCTCCTGGTGTGTCTGAAGACAGCTACAGTGTGATCATATAAAATAAACAAATAAAATTTAAAGTGAAACATGAAATCTCCATGAGGTGATTAAACATTATCACTATTATTATTGTTATATATGAGGACTGAGCTGTCACTGTATGTTGATGTTTCATAACAAGCAAAATATATTCTGGAAGGTAAAATAATCTTTCAAAGTACTGAGCATAGCTATCTAAATTCCAGTTGTATATCTTCTTAAAATTCCCTCAGGAACAGATAAATGAAGATATTTTTTCTTCATGGAATGGCAAACAGGAGTCATCACATATAACTCTCAGTGGGAGAACAACCACTGTACTGTGGCTTCAGCCACTTAAGCAATCTAAGAAACATTAAAAGTGGAACAATGGTACACATTTTTAAACTTCTCACATGCAGTTTATCCAGGTTTCGTCTATTATACAATGTTCAAAAGAAAGTAAATAAGAACAAAACAAACTATACTAGACCAGTCACCAATCAGTAAATTGTCAACTTGGGATAACATTCAAAATCCAAATAGTAGAAAACAGTACTACTTAATAAGGAGTAGATAAGAACAGGTACAATCAAAACAGTAGGGAAGTACAAGATTCAAATTTAATGTGCTTCCTGGAGCCAATGAAGGAAAATGAAGAATGATTTAACACTGTAAAATCAGGAGTACATAAAAACAAATAATAGATAGAAGTTAGTTTCCTATTCTTATGCTCAGAAAATCAAAGTGAGGTAAAATAAACCAAATGGTTTAAACATACAAAGGAAGTAATTCAGCAGATGTCAATAAGCAGTGCATTTATTAGATTGTTCTTAATATGTTTTCAAGGTGTTTTGTGGAATAATATTGTTAACACAACAATCTGCACAGGCATGTTAACACTAAAGTCAACCGAAGGTTCAAAACAATTGTATATAGTGCAAAGATTCAGTGGGTCAAGTTATAATATTAAGGGAAAGATTGGAAATACTCAGATTAAGACAAAACTACCAGTTCCTTAAGAACATGGAAAATGAGAATAAAACAGAGGGAAGAAGGAGAGAAGGGATAAGAGTACACTTCTGCAGATACACAGGCTTACAGACAAACCAAACAATAACGGTGGTGGGGTAGACAGGGTTTTGGTGATGGGAAATGGAAGCCTTACCACCTTGCTTGCTTTTCAATGGAAAAATATAAGAATTTCACTTTGCATAATGAATTTCTGTGCCACACTGAAGTGATGTAACAAAGCATCATCCATTATGACAGCTTGGTTGTGTGGTGTTTCTCAGTGCCTTTTGAGAATCTGGTGTGAGCATCAAGATTCCGTAATGGTGTTGTAAAACAATGAGCACTGATTCTGAAGTCTTAGTCGTCTCATGAATGCCTTCCTGTCAATTCCATTGGTCCATTTAGTCAAATCTGTGAATGAGGATGGTTTGTGTGGCTTATGTAGCAAGCCTCTTACTTTTCATTTCTATATTTTACAAGTTTTTTACTTCATTATATTTTAAATAGTGTATATATTTTGACCATACTTTATACTTTACAAATGCTTTGAACAAATTAAATGAATTTAATTTATCCCATTGTGGGATACATTTTATTACTTTTTAGCAGAAAATGAAAGCTTCTTTCAGCCTCCCTAAAATCAATGTTGCCTTTTAAAAACTAAAATAATGGCAGTAAAATTATTTTTAACATTATGAATTTCCATATTCATTAAAATTATCTTTATTTTAGTTGTGGTTATCCAGAGAAATATATATTTATTTAAATCCAATTTAAAGGTTAAAAGAGATAATTATATTTTATATTTTAAAAAGAAAAGCAGTTTTTCATTATTGAAGTTAAATAATGTGTGAGGTTTATAAAAAGATCTTGACCCGGCATATGTTACATACAAAAAGTAAATATACCAATGATCTTCAAGCTAGTTTTAGCTAGCCAATATCAGACATTATAATAAATATTTAACAAATGATCTCTGACTCATTTTAGATCATAATTATAAAAGTAATGAAGTTCTTATAAAACATGAAAATGATCATAAAAGATTATGGAATGCACAAACTTTATTTTTGGTATAGAAAAATTTTACATTAGTCACACAAATATATTTTCCAAAATTAAAATTAATTCTAATCATATAACGCATATTATATTATATTGATTTTGTATTTTTCTTTAATAAGTTAGAAAAAAAATCAATGAAGTGATTTGAATCCCTCAAGAGACTGGAGGCCCCAGGGAGTTTAGAGATCAGGTGGGGTGGGAGGTGGGGGGATCCACGTGGAGATGGAGAGGGGTTGGGAGGAGGTGTGAGATGTGGTGCAGACAGGATGGATGGGGAAGGTGGGGAATGGATTATGGAGTGAAAGAAATGAATTACAAATAAAATTAAATTTTAAAAATTCCAATAATATGCCTTTTAATTTTTGGCAAATATGCAAGTAAACAATTTTATTATCTGTGATTCTTTTCAAATTTCTTTGTTTTCTAGAGATGTTTCTTCTGAGAATGGGCCCCATTATTGTTTGTCAAATACACAGTGGTCTTATCTATCTATTTCACCAATAAAACAGTATTCTATTTACTTAAGTATTCTATTCACTTTTGAGGGAAAGGGAAGCTACTCTATTTTAATTAAAAACATAAAATTAAAAATAAATAAAACCTTGAAAAATTGTGGTATGGAAACAATACATTCCACACTAGCTGAATTACAACACTTTTTCATATATATTCATTTCAGATTATCCAGGGATGATCCTAATACAGAATTTTAAAATCAAGTGGATACTACTTAGCTTCATGTTACTGCTTTTGGTTTATCTTTTTTTTTTTTCAAAAATATTTTCAAAATTCAACATACTCAGAGCAGAGTTTGGAGCAGAGACTGAAGGAACGACCATCTAGAGACTGCCCCACTTGGATTTACCCCATAAAGAACCACCAAACCCATACACTACGCAGATACCAACAAGAGCCTACTGACAGGAGCCTGATATAGCTGTCTACCGTGAGGCTCTGTCAGTGCCTGGCAAATATAGAAGTGGATGCTCACAGTCATCCATTGGATGGAGCACAAGGTCCCCAATGAAGGAGCCAGAGAAATACTCATGGAGCTGAAGGGGACTGAAGCCCCATAGAAGGAACATCAAAAAGGAACTAACCAGTACCCCAGAGCTCCTTGGGACTAAACCACCAACCAAAGAAAGCACATGGTGGGCTCATGGCTCCAGCTACAAATGTAGCAGAGGATGGCCTTGTTGGCCATCAAGGGAAGGAGAGGCCCTTGGTACTGTGAAGGCTCTATGCCCCAGTATAGGGGAATGACAGGACTAGGAATGGGAGTGGGTAGGTTGGGAGCAGGGGGATTTGGGGAGGGAATAGGGGATTTTCAGAGGGGAAACTAGGAAAGAGGATAACATTTGAAATGTAAATTAAAAAATCAACATACCTATTTTTCAAAAAAATTTAAAATTCAACATTATATTGTCTGTAGAGTTCAAAGGAACTTATATTTTTCCTCCTTAAACTGCTTATAAACTATATGTCAAGCACTGGAGATCAAAATATAATAAGAATCAAATTATAGTTTTATTTTCTCAGTCCCAATCTTCACCTTCAATCCCTGACCCTTGAGTACAAATGTTCTTGATATATCAGCTAGTACTGGCACCACATGCTACCTGAATTTTGATTTGTTATGTTATTTCTTTAATCGTCTTTATCTGTTGCAAGGACCTGTTTTTTTTTTTGAGGAATGAAATATGTACTTATTTACTGGATATTGAATCCAAAGTGGTTAGCCTAGACATTAGGAACATACAAGTAATACATGCAGACTGAGCATGTTATGTTTATATATTTAGAGTATACACAGGAAAACACATAAATACACACAATGAAGAGGGTAGAGGTTATGAATTGGAAAAAAGCAAGAGATAGTGCACAAGAAACATTTGAAGGAAGAAGAGAAATGAGTAAATTATGTAATTATATTTTAATTAAAAATAAAACTTTAAATTAAAAATATAAGTCAATGGTTATTTATATTAAGGTGCTTCCAGATTGTGATGAGAAGGAGAAATAAAAAGATAAATTCTTACTGGCTTTGTGGAATTAGCCACACACCCAATCAACAAGTATAATGAAATCATTTCATTTTCCAGTAGATAAATTTGTACTGAAAATGTACAGTTTTCTTGTTATCAATTACAATATAATCTACTACAACCACAAAGGAGAGTGGTATGGTTATTTGGATAGTGAATAGTCAAAGAAGTACTGTGTGAAGCTGACTTATTAAGGCTTAAGAGCATTCAGGAAAAAAGAGAAACAAGAGCGTGATCAAATATTAATGTTGTATTGCTGCCATGATTAATTTACTTTATTAAGAAGTATCCATTCATGTCAACAATTTTCATGAATAATTTTTAATTGTATATTCAATATTGAGATTTCAAGAAGATTAGTAATTTGATTCATTCAGAAATTTAGAGTATTGTGTTAGCACCATAGATCTCATTGTTGGAAACAAAATAAGTAGAATTATCTAAGTCATTAATTATAATTTGTCACCAAGGTGAACAGAAATTTTATTATGTACAGGTCAATTGTGGGACATAGCTATTTATTATTTTCATCAATGACTTGTATGATAGGAATGTCTGTGATCCTAGAAATTTACAGTTCTCTTTCATTGGAAAGCCTGATTAACTCTTTGAATGTCAAGATCAGAACTCAGAACGACCATGATATGACCTCAACAAATTGGAGAGGTAGTGGTTTTAAGCAATGCAACTCAATAAAACTATAACAGTTATAGCTGTTTAAAAAATTGGGTAGAAAATTATAATAGTATAGCAGATATGATAGTGCTGTAAATGTGCGTGATAGAGCAGGATTGTAAAATGTGATGAAATAAATTATAGTGAGATGGTTTGATTCAAAAAGGAAATAATACTTTTTTCTATTTATTCTTGATCTCTTTCCACAAAACAGTGTTATCCTTCCTTCCTTCCTTCCTTCCTTCCTTCCTTCCTTCCTTCCTTCCTTCCTTCCTTCCTTCCTTATTTCCTCCTTCCATCCTTCCCTCCCTCTCTCCCTCTCTCTCTTCCACCCTCCCTCCCTTCCTTCCTCATTCCCTCCCTCTCTCCCTCCCTTCCTCCCTCTCTCCCTTTACTTCCCTTCTCTACCTCCTTCTTGTCTCCTTCCTCATTAGCCCCATTCATGACTAGGAGTACCTTAGGCACCCTTAAAATTACGATAGTACAAGTTAGCACCAAAATTTGATCTCCTGTATTAACCTTTTGAGTACTAATATTACTATGAGCCTAAATCACTGTCTTATACATTATCAAATATTTATACATATTATCAATTACCACAGTATCCATATTCATAATACATACTCCAGTGAATAAAGCTAAAGAACAAGGAAATATAACTGTTACTATTAATGCTTATAAAAATTTTTGATGTATCACAAACCACAATGGTTTTTATTCCCTGGTAAATTTGTTCCTAGTGATGGTTTTTCAGAGAATCCCAGAATATATATTAGAGTATGTCTTTCTTCTATAGTTTTATATATGATATATACACATTTTCTATATATCTCTGTTAACATCTGTCTGCCTATCTTCTTAGGTCTCTACCAATTCTTAAATGACTATATGTAGTAAGCATGTATTTTTGATAGTTGACAAAATACATTTCTAAGTATAGTATCATCTATCTATCTGAAATATGAGATGAAAGAACTAAATAGTAGAGAAATTTACAGACTTCTTTTTCTAAGCAAATTTTAGAAGAGAGGTTAGATGGTTTGCTACAGGTTTCTTAATTTTAGTTTTTATGAAGTAGAAATCCAATTATATTAAGAGAAAAAAGACTTATTTCTAAAAAAACAGGCATTCTGTTCTTCTTTCAATCACTTCTTTCAAGCTTACCACTTGAGACAATAGCGCAGAAAACTACACTTGTTTGCTGGAAATATTTCATGTGAACAAGAGTTTCTACTGTGAACCAAGCACATTATTTTCATCACCTCTCCGAGGCAACAGTGATAGGCATGTGTTACATGTTAAGGGCACTTATGAAGGTCACATCTCCACTATAAAAATGTACAGGTGTCTGTAGACATAACTCAGTGTTAGTGACAGTGCCTTTTTAAGACTATAAGATATCTGATGTTGTATGTTTATTTTATATTTTCTTTTGTTTGTCTACACTGTTTTGATTACTTTGGCTCCTACTCCAAAAATGAAATTAGCAATATTTTTCTTAATTCTTTGAAAATTTTATACAATAGGCTTTGGTTATATTCACCTCCTCTCTTCCCTGCAACTTCTTCCAGATCTACCCCGACGTTCCTGTGCTTCTCAGTATCATGTCCTCTTTAAAAACATCATCTAGAAATATAGTGATTCTGATGTTTTCTCTTCACATACTCCTAGGTATGGAGCTATCCATACAAGAGCTGTCATTCTTCTAGCGTTCATATCCTTTAAGCATGCTGTCTGGAGTTCTTTCTTTCTTTCTTTCTTTCTTTCTTTCTTTCTTTCTTTCTTTCTTTCTTTCTTTCTTCATTCACTCCCTTTTAAGAAGGTATTTTGCATATAATCACAGATGCTCTTAGCTTATGAACACTGTATTCCTGTCAACTAGCAGTATTTTTCTATACAATATATTCTTTAAAGAGCACAATTATTAGAACATAATATGAAATATATATCAATGTGGTAGAATCCATAGGAATGCCACAATCTCAGCTTTGGTCATATAGCAATGAAATCCTATCTTTCAGTTTGGAGTAATTAATTTTATTTGAAAAAAATAACAAGGTTTATTATTCTGAATAATTTTAAACTTTACAAAACAGTTTTAGACATCTATATCCACAAGTAATATTACACACACACACACACACACACACACACACACACACACACATATATATATATATATATAATATATATATATATATATATATATATATATATATATATATATATATATATATAATCTAGTTCTTATTATTGTAGTTAACTTTTATTGCCATAGCAATTGTCTGAGTTAAATCAAGTAGAGTAAAAGAAAGGCTTAGCTTGGACTTGTATTGTAAACCTATCACCTCTGCTATTCAGGAGGATAAGTCAGGAAAGTCACAAGTTCAAGTCTGATTTGGGCTATGGAGTGAGTTAAAGTTCAGCTTGGTCAACCTCGTCAGACACTACTTCACAATAGGAAGATACAGCACAGAGGAAGATCACTTGCCACAAAGGCATGTAGGCATTGCTCTCACATATAAAAACAAACATAAGAAAACAGAACAAACAAAGACAAAATAAAACAAACAAAACAAAAAAGAACAAGGGTTAATCTGAATGTACTTACTGGATTAACTATTAGAAATTCCAGAAACAAAATAATTTGTTCCAAATGTTTAGCTATGCTCTCTTTTCAGAGTGTTGGAATTTATTTGAAGCTTTTATAAATAACAAGCTATTGTATGGTAAAATTGGCAAGTAGTTTGTTTGTAATCCAATGTGGTATAATATTTATAGAGGAACTCATAGGAATGGCACTATATTTCTTATAAAATATGTAGAGGACAGAGATAAGTGGACTATTCTTTCTAAATGGTAAATATTCTAATCCAGAAATCCCTACCCAGATACAGAGTCTTTCAGATACAAAGAAGAAATTGTGACATTATTTATATTTAATGAAACATAAAAGAAAAGTTTGGAGAGCTTATCAAAATTATCTTTCCAAATAATGACTAAGTTCTTAGATAGAATGTGCTGCCTACAGTAAAGTTCAACACTGAGAATGAGAAAAGTGGATATGGTGGTATTTAGGAGGCTGATACTTGAGGATTTTAAATCAGAAGCTAGCCAGAGTTGTATGTATTTACCACTTCAGCTAGGTCTGGGAGGGGTGATGAGCCAGACAGGGCTAGATTAATTTGAAGAGTAATAGAAGTTATATTTGGTAATTCCACCAAACGAGAGTGAAGACCATTACTCAAATGTTTTTGGTCAAATTAAGCAAGTTTTATGTTCTGTCAGACAGGGCCATGTCCCTAAAGTGGGGTTTGAGAAAATAGTGCTACACATAGGAGAAGGCTAATATTTATATTAGCCTCAAATTTGTAAAGCTGGTAGGTTTTCAAGACTTTGGGGTTATGTAGGAAACTAGCAGAACATTTCAAAATTATTTGTCAGAACACCTTATCATGGAGGAGGTAATGCTATAGGGCAAGCAACATGTCAAATTTCAGAAAATAATTAAGGCACGGTTTACAGAAAACAGGATTGGTCATGTAACAACATGGCCTTTAATCTTAAAATGTAGTCAGGCTGGTGCATTGTATAACTAGTAGTGGTGCCAAAAAACAATCGATAAGTCAGTGATAGGCCAATACTCCAACTGTGCTACCTGGTACTACTCAGGATAAACCGCAACAAGCAGACCTGACAAAGAGACTATAGGAGGAATCTAACAAATAAGGTAGTCTCAGGAAGCCATGATGAAATCATTGACTGAACAGGTTACAGCATAGGAAAGTCTCACACTCATTCAGAAAGACAAGAGGACTTTTATAAGATAATTGCTTTTAATTGAATGTGAGATTCTGAAAACATAGTTTTTAAAAGTCATGTTTGTAAACTGCCTGAATTTTAACTGCAGCATTGTTTGTGTTTCAGGATAATTTTACTGAAGATAAGACTTTACAGTTCAACTTGAATAGGTTCCAGTTTGGATCATATCAATTGAAATTGGTTTAGATTATATCACTGTACTATCTTAAGCACCTAGGTATTCTTTTTTTTTTTCTTGTAAAATGGGTAACTATATATTTCAGAATATAAGTAATTGCAGGGAAATATTCTCAATGGTTCTGGTAGTTAAAAACTGTTCAACAATTCACATAATCTGTTTTTTTTCCCTTGTTCGACATGACTAACTTCCTCTATCAGAAATAAATTAAAGGTAATAATAAGATCTCAAGTGATGAGGGGGGAGGATAAACACTTTCAGTGTTACTGAAATGGAGTTAAGAGAATGACTGCACTTTCTCTCTCTCTCTCTCTCTCTCTCTCTCTCTCTCTCTCTGTGTGTGTGTGTGTGTGTGTGTGTGTGTGTGTATGTGGTGGAAACTGCAGAAATGGAAGGAGCATCAACACATATATAATCGTAAGGATTTTGAAGACTTTTTCTATTGCTGGTAGAGAATGGTTGATAAAGTTCAAGTTTTGCAAGTATAAGAATCTATGCTTCTCTGTTTGATGAAGACAAGCCAGTTATTTGCCAAATGCCTTGTCTACTGTCACTATTTAACTTTTAATTAAAATTTTCTTATTCTTTCCCCATTTTCTGTTATAAATTAATAGTTTATTTTCACCCCAAATACTTCTAGGATTCTTGATTTTATATTTTTATAAAATTTAATATATTCCACATAATATATTTTAAAAATTGCACTGACTAGCAAGCCAATTAATTATGTTTTGTAGCGGAAGCATTGATAAAAAATCATGACCTTGTGATACCCACTGATTGCAGTTGTAAATTCACCTTCTTTTTCTGAGTTATATGAACTTTACTTTCTCTGAGCTTCAGATTATAACACAATAAAGTACAAATAATGTCTACATTATATACTTATAGTGAGAATTATATAAGAGAGAATATGCATAGGTAAGCAGTACAGCCCTGGATAGATAAATGGCAACTTTAGTTATAATTAAAATAGATTTGGGGACTTAAGGATCTTAAATAATGGATATTTTGAAGTACAGTTTTGTTTGCCAGTTCATTTAATTTTTTTTCTTTTCTCTATGGCAGGGCTAATATCTCCTTTATGCTCTGTTAATGCAAGGGTCATTTAAATATGACATTTTCTCATAACATCTAGAATTTAGCAATAAATGTCTGTGTTTGTATACCAAATAAATAAAGAGAACAGTTATATAACATAGTAAACAAAACCTTTCAAAAGTTGACTTATCTAAATTATTGACTTGTGTGGAATATATATAGAAAAACACACAAAACTATATGCTTCTTCTAAAGATATCATACCTTGATGATGTATAGGGCATTGAATTTTTCTATGAACAAATGCCAACATTTACAAATGAGGTATTCTTTTCCAAACATATAGTAAATAGTGTTATAATGACAAAGACACTCCAGGAAAAAGCTTGTCTCACAATAGGCTTTCCCTAATTGAAAATACTATGGGGACTGGACCACAGCTGTTCATATGAAAGGGAACCCGTGCTGTCCCAAGTGTGGAAAGCACTCCAGATGTCACTGCTACTGCTAGTACAGCATTCATCAGAGCTTGTCATCTGATGCTGAAATATATCCTTGGCCAAAACTGTTGTCTGCCTTGTTGGAAGATGTTGGTGTATGAAAACACAATAGTCATGTCAGAACAACTGGAGGTGGTTAAAAAATGAGAACACACTGGTATAAAAGTAAGTTCTCAGTTTGTTTTGACATAATTCTAATATAAAGTAGTTGCATCTTCCAACAATCTATGATTCTTTCTCAATGAGTTTTCTATAGAAAATAGTATGAGCCACATTAAGGCATATTGTAAGTCTCATTATGAGTTGTCAATTCATTGGTTGAACTTACTCATGAATTATTTGAAAGAATACTGATGCAGGAGTGTCAAGGTTTTCAGATCTGAAGTTTGAACTATAAATACCAAAGTGTATACTCACACACTTTCTACCTAAGTTGATACATTTTTAGGAATTTTTTTCTTTTTGTTTTTGTTTTTGTTTTGTTTTGTTTTGTTTTCGAGACAGGGTTTTTCTGTGTACCCCTAGCTGTCCTGGAACTCACTTTGTAGACCACGCTGGCCTCGAACTCAGAAATCCAACTGCCGTGTCTCCCGAGTGCTGGGATTAAAGGCATGTGCCACCACAGCCGGCTTTAGGTAATTTTCTAAGATTACTATCCCATAGGATTGAAAAGCAGTAGATTTCTAAGCTTAGATACTAAATACATGATGTTAAAATTATCAAAACTAAACAGAGATGATTTCAGCTGAGCTGAACAGAGCTGAGCTTAACCAAATGTTCCCATAAACTATTTTTTGGGTTATTTTGGCTTTTAGTTTTGCTATGTTCTGAAACTGGTAAATACATCATATTTTAGGTCACTTTAAGATTTTTTTTTAATAAATGCCAGTATATAAAACAGTAGTAGGCATATTTCGAAACATCACTCATCTTGCCTTATCTTATGCATGTATATAAATGTATATAAATGTATGTGTATATATATTTATACAAATGTATATCAATGTAGCTTAAGATTTATGTGTTTCACCTCACCTTGGGTTTTTTGCCATTAAGAAAATCTGCAGCTCTTTAATTAGATTAAGATCTAGTAGAAAACCATGCCTGGTACAAGAAACCAATCAATCAAACAAAGTTAGTGAAGTCATAAACATTGGAGAAAACAAAAACAAAAACAAAACAGAACTCCAGCCACAGATTACTAAAGTAACATAATCCTTAACTAAATTTAAATATTTATCTTTATACCCACAAATTAATGCCCTCATTGCCTATCAAGGAAGCTTTGCTTTGCAATGGAGACCAAGCAAAATAAGAGTTGTGGAGCCCAGTGCCAAAGAATATATCTATAAAACAATTCTTGCACATAAGGCTCAGGTAACATTGCACAAAGAGATGACAGCAAGATTGTAGGAGCCAGAAGACTGGACATTAGCTGTATGATTTTCTTTTGGAATGGCAGAAACTATGCCCATAAAGTCTCGCCAACATGGTTCTCTAAATATGAGCTAAAATAAGAATAACAATGAAAGGCATGCTAATGGAGATAGAGGAGGGGGAAAGCCCAAGTGGCCTCAACCCAGATGAACTACAGATGACTAAACATGTTGAGAGGGGGAAAAGACTCTTCTTCAGGGAAGAGCATATCAGTTGGTTATCCAATACTAAATGGTCTTCCCTAAAAACATGCACACAGATAGTACTATAAAAGTTAAGCAGGTTGTAATAATTTGAATAATTTGTAAGAGAGCTTTGAGCTATTTATGGGAAAATTTATAGTGGAAAAGGAGAAGAGAGAAATGATAAAATGTAGAAAATACTTAATCCCAGTTGGAGATTTCTGCACTGCCTTTGAAACCACAATTTCAAATCTGAAATATTGAAAAAAAAATAGTTGTTAGGCAACTATTGGCAGTATCTTGAGAATCGGTAGCATAGAATGAGCTTAATTTATCATAAAATAAACATTTTTCACTTGTTGAGCAGCACAGAGATACTACATGGAAATTCCTTATAAGTTAGTTGTCACATATTTTCTTCTCATTATAGAAATGTAGAGAGTTGTTAGTAAAATTTGACTTTCTCACATTCTGTCAATGCAATGCAGAAAATGTCTGTGGCAATGTCCAGTGTCATTAGTGAAATCCCAGTCTTTATAATTTGAGAGCACAGCATATCTTCTGAGACCTAGATTAGAAATATGAAGCCCTTATTATTTCAGAGTTTGTTAAACTGTCCTTTATTCCACTTGCAAATCAAGTAGTTTGACAGAAGTTGGTCTACTTTCATAGGTCTGCTCTAATCTTGGCTTTCAATGAAGTTTATCCTAGGTCACCTGCCCATGTTTAAGAACACACTTTTAACTGGTTTCTTTTTTCCCTGTCCTCCATTTTGACTCTAATCATTTGCATGTCTGATACTTTGAAATTTAGTGTTTCCTCTCTTATTAGAAGTTAAAATGTTTTGAGGCATTCCTTAAATCATAAAAGCCTTGCATTCCATATGTTTTCATATTTTCCATAAAACAATGCCATGTTTCAAGTAAAAAATCTTAACAATAATTGATTGAAAACCTATAGTCAGATGAATGTGTCTCTATTTCAGTGCATGTTTGCCTATGTATCACAGTGAGACCTCACTGGCATTACTAGAATTGCAATAATTTTAACAGACATGTCTGGGCCACAAATAGTTACGTCCGCAATACAGAGTAGGGTATGGATTGGACTTTGGAGTTGCAAGTGGTGAATTATCTGTAATGGCAAGTGCTTTCTTTCTCTCCTAAAGCAGAAATATTAGATATGCCCGCCCTACTTGTAGTTTCTCAAAATCCTTGAATATATAACAGAAATTAAGCAATCTATCAATTCTGTTTGTTTTCTTGTCCATTATGTTTGTAGAAAAAATCTTTTGTATCCTAGTATATAAGACTTTCTTTGAAAACCAATTCATGTGCAAATTTTTCTTGGACTAAAGAATGCCTTTAAACATAATCATAGTATTACTTTGATATTTTTCAAACTATGCTATTCATCATAGTGTTTAACTTTTTAGATCTTCCAAGGTTTAGTTAGTGAGGTCAAATGGTACTTATCACACATACCTACACTCATTTATAGCTGTCCTTAATCCCTGAGATAGTATAGATGTTCCAATCCCAACACTTTCCTTCAGGAGAAGCAGATCTGCTGCTCACTGTTGTTTTGTTGATGTTCTAATTTTCTAATTCCCAGTAAATGGTTTTGACGGTTTTCAGATTTCTTCAAGTTTCTTAAACCAAATAAGCTTTACACGTATTTCTTTCTTTTTTTTTTAATGAGAAGGTGTGACATTTGAAGACTGATGCAGATGGTACGGATGCTTCCTTAGCAGGCATTATACTGATTTCTTATGAAGATTTCTCGGTAACATAGATGTCAATGTTTTGGTTTATGTGGAACATTCTGATTATTCCTCATTGATTTTGACAATAGTAACTTATCTGAGTACAGGTTTTGAAGCTTACAATTTGATATAAGACAAGTTAGAGATAAAAGTATTCTAAGAATATGTTATTCTTGGAGGCAGATATGTTATTCTTCGTCCAACTTACTCTGCTTACAAATTCATCAATTCATCAGTCAAATTTTCTTTTTGACTTCTTAGTCATTACCTGAAGACAGTAGTGGTACTAAGGCATTGAAAATCAAGGATTATTCCAGGTACACAATGGTCTTTAAAGTAAACAGCATCCCAGCTGAAACATGCTTGGACTTATGTTCCAACAAGTGGCTACCATGTCTATACCCTGGTCTCAATGGTTCCATATATATTGGTTATTTTTATTTACATTTCAAATGTTATCCCCTTCCCAGTTTCCCCTTTACAACCCCCCCCCCATCCTATCCTCCTCTCCTGTGCTTCTATGTGGAAGCTCATCCTCCTACCCACGCCCTCCTTCTTCAATATCCTAGCATTCCCCTATATTGGGGCATCAAGTCTCCATAGGACAAAGGGATTCCCCTCCCATTAATGCCAGATAAGTCAATTCTCTTCTACATAGTAGCCAGAGCCTTGGGTTTCTCCATGTATGGCCTTTGATTGGGGTTCAGTCCCTGGGAACTCTGGGATTGGGGTAAGGGGAGTCTGGTTCTTTGATAATATAGTTCTTCCTATGGGTTTGCAAACCCCTTCCGCTTATAAGATTCATATTTACAGTCCAATATAAAGCTCCTACTACTTTCTCTCTTGTCCTCCATTTCACATGCACCTTGTCTTTTCATCTTTGATCAACTCATATTAAGACAAGTAGTAACTATAGTGATCCCTAAAAGGAAACAGTAAGGTAGTGATATGGGCATGGCTTACTGTTTACCTTGTTTGGGGAGAAGTACACCACACCAAGTGGTAATTGCAGCATACAAAATTTCACATCAAACTAAGTATTGTCAAGCATTTTTATGGCTAATTATATACTGGTGGAGAAATACTCTTGAAAGTGTAAATAATTTATATATGTTGTAAAAGATACTGTGTTGCTGATGAAAAAGTTGCTATTGCTAGTTGCTATTGAGAATTCTGATAGAAATAATGAAAAATCAATTTGATTTAATAAACAATTAAAAATTAAGTTTGATAGTGACAGGTCTTTTTGGCACTTATCTCCATATTGGAAGTGAGTAGGGCACAGAACTATTAGAAGCACAAAGCTTGGTCTACAATTTGGGGAAGTCGACCCCTAAAGATAAAATATGGTGATTCCTGTGATGTCATTTTACAAGGGTATCCATCATTTTTTGTTTTGTTTTGTTATTTTTTTTCTCTTTTTCTTTCCAAACTTTCATGCTTCTTGATTATGGGAAAGTTTTAGAAGAAGCTCCTTCTTCGCAGTGTGATATGTTCCTCTCAATGTCTTACACTGGCTATAAGTTTTAGAGCTCCATCTTGAAATTTCAAGGTACCTTAGATGAGCACAGAAAGGGCTTAGTGAAGAATATGAAAATAAAATGCAGTGAAAATGCAAAAGTGAACCAGACTGCATGATCAAGAGCCAAGGACACAGAACTGGAGGTGGGTTGGAAAGGTGATGAGTCAAAGTTGTTAGCACAATGATTGGAAAAGATAGGAGAGCTTATTCGTGTTCTTTACTCGTGCCCTAGAGCGCGTCAGGACGGGTATTGGTTGTATTACTTCTTGCAATGCTCTTATAGACATAGAAAATAAGATAAACAATGCTGAGCATCTGATATAGCTCCAGTGCTCTAAGTCCAACTGATACCTGTTAGTATCAAGTTTCATCATCAGCTGCTCTAGCCATTTATTTCCAGAAAAGTATGTATTCTGAGAAGAAGTTTGTCTTGTATACTTTTAGAACCTCAAATAATCTGCTGAGGAAATTTTGTCATACCTGGTAGAGATAGCTCTCTGCAAGATAACACCTGAGCAGGAGACTTATTTTGAAATGAGAAATGTACAGGATTGAGCTCATGACCATAAAGGTAGTTATTTCACAGTATACCAACCAGAAGTATCTAGTTTAAGAAAATAATGAAATACAGTGTTTTCTCTCTCACTTTCATTCTCTCTCCCTCCATCCCTTGTTTCTACCCCTCCTATCCTCCCCCTCTCTCTCCATAGCTCTCTCCCTGCCTTCCCTCTCTATCTTTTCTTGTCTTCCAATTTGAATCAGAATCTCAGATTTTGTGTAAATTTTGTCTAGTTCCAGATTCTCTTGCTTTCACCTCCCAAGTGAAGAGATTCAAGATATGCCACTATATCCACTTCCTACCGCTAGTAGAATGGCTTCTTATGAGTGTAGGGAAGCCACTGGCTTGGAATCAATACTGAAAGGAGAGGGTGTCATCCTTCAGGACACATCACATCAGAGTGCCCACTCTTTGTGACTCCATGTGCCTAAAAGTGCCACCAGATTTGGATGATGAGATATCAGAAGAATCATCACCATGGCATAAGTAATCCATCTGGAACAACAAAAGAGTTCTTTTACTCAATATGGGTAAATTGGGACTCTTGTGGAGTTATAGTAGAATGGCACACGTAAGTATACGCTGGTACCTCTCGGCCCCACTCTAACAGTGGACACAACTGTTTACCAAGCCAGGATTGAGAGCAGGATTCCAACAAGTACTAAGAACCTCAGAATACATTTTCATTTCAACCTATGGCCCAAGCTATTCTTTGCAAGTGATAGATTGCCATAGAAAATTATTCCTCATACCACTGAGTTTTTGCCAACATCTTTAAAAACTATCCTTACTGTAAATATGTGTTGACAGCTGTAGATTCATGAATATATTTTTACACATTGGTGTCAGGTAAAGTAAGTTTTGATTATTTTTGTGATTTTTAAATGAGATGGGGAATGTCCTGTGTTCATAAGCACATAGAGAATTAAACCTATGAAAATAGTAGTTGGATGTTGGGGTATCAGGCTTTAGGACCTTCTTTTCATAAACTCACTGAAGCATGGTACTTGATCATGGCTTCAATGCCAGCTATAAGCCATGGATTTTAGGTTTTTGCCTTGGTTCCTTAAGACTTAGTGATCTGTCACATAGCATATCCCACATGTTCCACTTCAATTTATTATTTCTGAAAATATTATCAATGTAAATAAGAGGGTAATGTGAGTAGGGAAATTCATGTCCAGGTGGCCAGTGATCATCAAGTGACCACCAAGTGCTGGCAGCAGATCCCTGTTAGTGTTAGACTGCATCAACACATTTCTGTGAAAGAACAACACTATGGTTTCTAATCTTCTGCATTCCACTCTTGGGTTGCTCAGTCATTTCATAGAGACTTCTGGTAACAATACAGCCATAAAAAGAAGGAAAATAACAGGGGAAAACATGCACATAAATTGAAAGCAGATATCTGGATGCTGGTGTCCCACATATTTAGATCAACCATATGTCTGCCTGGAAATGTGTAACTAGCATTCATAAGTGATGTTATCATATAAAGCCTGATGGAGAAATCACAACAGGGCCCATTTGTACATTCTGGAATTAATATCTGTGTGCAGATAATTAAGAGAACAATAAAAACACACAAAATGAATGCACACAGGGGAAGCTTGGAGTAGCACATCATCCAAATGTGTCATATCATGGAAACCTTAGGGGAAATAAAGCTTTATGGGATACTGGCAGAGAGTATTGCTGCTGGAACTAGGAATTTGAAATCTTGCAGTTTGGAAATAAAGCTTTCAGTTAATAAAAATGTGCAACAGAATTAAACACACCACTCCCTCTATTGTAGTCAGAATTCTGTGCCTGATTCCCATGTGCTGTCCTGGAAATAATTGTTACAAACTTCTCTTATGAAAATTCTCTCAAGCAAGTGATGGCAGAATCAAATAAGGTCTAGGTCAAATGCTTCGCTGCGTTTAAGTGCACATTATTTGAATGTTATGAAGTTTTCAAGAAGTACATCGGTGTATAGTGCCTCAGTGTATTTCAAGTGAGTGGATCTTAGTTTTTGACCAAAAGGAAATGTTTCAAAAGAGAACACTAAATGGAGATGATGGGACAATAAATTGTCTTTATGAAACGGTACTTCCTGATATTAAGAATGTGTGTTGAAGTGATACAGATATAAAGCCAAAATGGCCTCAGTGGTTTGAATGCTCTGTTTATGTACTTTATGGTAGAATGCATTAGCTTTTGTTGGGAAAACAAAGCTCAAGTTCCAGGTACAATGAAATGTCCATGCAGCTCTTGCTGCCCAATTCATCACTCTTTACTCTCCTTCAACAGGGTAAATTTCTAATCACAATGTTTATATAGCAGTTATTTGTGCATGTGATATGCACACAAGTGTGTACATGTGCTGCTACACAAGAGTATGTAGTGTGTAAGAGTAAAAACATACATGTGTACACACATGGGAAGTGAAAAATGTTTAGATTTGCAACGAGCAACCTGCTATTTTTTTTTAAATCAACTCAAATGAAATTAAAATGCATTATGGGATTTATAGGTGATTTTAAAGGAAAATGAAAAAAAATATTTCAATACAACAGAATTTCTGGATACAGTTTCTACTCCCATACACATGATTCCTTTTGAGTGAGGCAAAATAGAATAAACATATTAAATAGTCAGATAATATCAAATGAAAAATATTAATATACATTTCCATGTTATTAATAAAATTTTCCCCTTCAAAACCCAATAAAACAAAATGAAAATCCACCATATTGCCCATATAATATCTTCAATAGATTCTTCCTTTTCCTGTGGCCACTGTCCTCTGCATATTGATGATTTGTGCTGTATTTAATAACATATCACCATGAAAAACAGAATTTTCATTACAACAAAATTTTCTTGACTTAAAATGGAGTCTATTGTAATAAGAAAAGGATACATTCACAAACATGAATACTCTAACAGCATTTGCTTACCATTTCATTTTTAAACATGAGGTTGCTAGAAAAAGAGGATCTCAGAGTGTTTGGTAATCTAAAAGAAGGAAATCCAGTACCCATATAAGAGTGAGAAGCTATAATTCTGACAAACATCAGTGTCTTTGTTGCGAGTACTGAATGGTTTTATCCTGGAAGGATTCTCAGAGAAAAGGGCTTTTTGTAGTAGTAGTAGTTGTTGTTTTTAACTAGGATGCTATTTGTGCTCTGCTTAAATTCTTAGAGTGGATAATTCTAGAGACAATGAGTAAACTTTTGACTTCTGAAAGGATTGAAGTGAAGTGAAGTGGTTTGTTATAAAATGGTCCATAGCTGTCTCTGCTCCATTACCTCTGTAGTCATCATTCTCTGGAACATAAATCACCTAAACTTCCTGAAACTAAACGTCATTCTCCATGAAATTTAGGGGTTAAAAATGATCTTTTAAAACTAAAGTCCCTGGATGAATCTCAGATACAAGAAAGATATTTGTATATGAGTGTGTGTGTGTTTGTGTATATGTGTGAGTGTGCATATATGAGTGCATGTGTATGTGTGTGTGTGTGTGTGTGTGTGTGTGTGTATGAGTGTGCATGTATGAGTATGTGTTCTTGTATATCTATGTTCATTGGGGTTTATTTTAGATAAATTATATTGAATGGGATGGCCGTGATTCTCTTTCTTTAGGAGGCCAGTCTTATCATTAGGAACTCCTCAGACCAGAATTCCCTTCATAGTTGACAGTATAGCAAAACTAAAGCTTAACAATAAAACCTCCCTGGGTTTGTTTTTACTTACTAAGCCCTTAGTGCCTAGGGGATACTATTTGCCCATTTAGTGACTCTTTACCACAATGCCTTGTATATCAGAGATATTTAGATGTTTATTAATTATTTGTGTAAATTTTCAGTAACTTGTATTAGATCCAAGTAACATTATAAAAAATAAGCAAGTTGTATTTATGTATTTAGAAATGTGTGTGTGTGTAAAACAAAAATTAAATAATAAGAGCAATTTGATTTACATTTTTAAAAAGGAACAAGAAAAGGAGAGGGTTTGAAGATGAGAAATGTGGGAAATTATGTAATTGTATTATACCGAAACCTTATAAAATAAATCTTGTGAAATAATACAGCTTATTCTGAGATTCATGGCATGTTACTTTTAAAATACTTGGTACATGAATATTATACAGAATGAAAAGAAATATAGTTTCTTTTCTAGATAAATTTTCTAGTCTAGAATAAGTAAGAATATGTATGTAAATACTAGCAACTGGACTACCAAGTGTCAGTGACCAGCCCAAACTGGGATCCAGCTCAAGAAATTGTATTTAAAGAAAATGTTCACCTAGTTAGAGTATAGTGAGAATAAGATAAGAAAGGAAAAAACAAAAGTAAAAGGTAAAGGCAAACACGGTAGGATAGATTATGTAGATGCATAATCTGTGGATATTTTATATCATAAAAATATTTTCAATGCAAACTGATCACGCCTTTTTAAAGATTTTATTTATTGTGTGAATGTCTCTTTCTCACTGTGTGTCTGTCTGTCTGTCTGTCTGTCTGTCTGTCTGTCTCTTTCTCTTTGTGCGTGTGTGTGTATGTGTGTATGTTTGTGTGTGCATTTGGATATGTGCACATGTGCGCAGGTACCAGCTGTGTCCACAGAGGGGGTCAAGACCTTCAGAGTGATAAAAGTTTTTGTCTACCCTGACATAGATATTTGGAACAAGATTTGATTTTCTGCAAGAATACCATGTGCTGTTAACTGATAAGCCATTTCTTCAGCCATTCATCATAACTTTTATTCTTATCAAAATACAGATGTTATCATGGTGAAAGATTCAGATAAATAAAATGGTGATGGATTAATCAATACTTACTGATTAGATTTTCAGGTTTTATTCCTGGTTTAATATATAGGATCCGAAAGAAATAAAGCAGCAGATTTTTATGTACCCATTGATCAGAATAGAACATGTAAGGTATCTGACCTTTCATAGGGTTTCCTGGTGGTAAACCTGCCTTGCATATATCCATAAAGTACAGGACTAATATATGTACTTGTTCAGACTCTGAACATTTTGAATACTGAAGTGTAATGGGCTATTATAAATTGCAAAGGTAAAATATTACTCTTTTGGCCTCTTTTAATGGAAATATAAGGGACAGTAAACGTGTGTACACAATGTAGTGTCAAAAACCACAAAAATAATTTCAGTAGTTGTGTCTTCAATTCTATGTGTTATGCACATATAAATATCCCTCTCAGGTTCATTGAACTATAAAAGAATCTCCCCATAAAACAATAATATACCATGTATAGTATATTGTCACATAAATGAAAAAAATTCTTCAACCATGAGTGTGTCATGTCAGTGTGGGCAGGACCTGAGAGCCCTGATTTCCCTGTGGTCTGGGACCTGAGTGCCCAGATGTCCCTGAGGGCGGGGCTTGAGTGCCTTGATATCTCTGTGGTCAGGGCCTGAGTGTTATTTCCCTGTGGACGGTGTCTGAGTGCAGTGATGTCCCTGTGGGTGGGGCCTGAGTATGTTATCTCAATGTGGAAGGGGCCTGAGTGCTGTGATATACCTATGGGCGGGGCCTGAGTGTGTGATGTCACTGTGGGCATGGCCTTACTGCTGTGACATTACTCTGGGCTGGACCTGAGTGCCCTGATGTCCCTATGGGCAGGGCCAGAGTGCCCTGATGTCCCTGTGGGTTGGGCTTGAATGCCCTGATGTCACTGTGGACAGGGCCTGTGTGTGTTGTCTCTCTATTGGTGGTGCCTGTGTGCTGTGATGTCACTGTGGGTAGGGCCTAAGTGTGTTATCTCTCTGTTGGTGGTGCCTGAGTGCTGTGACATTAACTTGGGCAGGGCCTGAATGCTGTGATGTCCATGTGGGTGGTGCCTGAGTGCCCCGATGTCACTGTGGGCACTCTATCTTTCATAAAAAAACAAAAACAGAAAATAAGAAACGAACAAACAAACAAAAAAAGACCTTTAAAAGTACTCTAAATCCAGTGGCCTAATCATTTTAATTACTTTTCTTTAAGATTTATGTTTTTTTCTTATGACACATATCTTTGTAGCAAATAACTTATACCTCAGCTAAGCATGCAAAGTTTGAATTAGGAGGGAAATGTAACTTGACATTTATCCATTCCTCTTATTGACCAATTCACACAGTTTTACTAAACAGTGTGCACATGATTCATATAATTGACCATCCATGATAAATGATTAGACAGAGATGTAGATCTCCAATCGATGAACAGACCCAGGTAAATGGTTCCAAATTACAAGTGCCATGGAAACTGTCTGGGATATTTAAGGAAAGATTCATAGAAGTGATAGTGAATTTTTACTTTCTTTTTAAAGAGCATTGAACCAGATTTTAAAAAACAAAAACAAAAACAAAAAAAAACGAAAAAAAAAAAAAACTGTCATTCTAAGTTATCACAGCTCAAAAAATGCATTGGTAAAAATGTTGGCTTATGAAACCTGATAGTCAATGCAATAAAAGTTTCAAAAATTAGAAGTGATACCTACATGTTTGAATAACAATTAACAAGTTGATGAGCTAACCCATTTCTTGCCTGCTGCCTATTTGTCTTGAATTATCATTTTACCCTTAACAACCCGTGCATCAGAAAAGAGATTTTTATATACATATCAAATAAATCATGGAAACCCATCAATCTTCTATTTCACCGTTTTTAACTTGGGGAAAATATAGTTTCTGAACTCTGAACTTTAACTGTAGAATTTGATTCTTGTGTCTTTCTCTTATCATTGTGTAGATATCAGTGGCCCCTTCATTATTGTGCTCTCAGAATCCTAGCTTCATGTTCTGTAGAACCTGGACAACACTCCCTGTTGCCTGCAACATAAACTGAAAAAAGGTAAATGGTATTTTTGTCTTTTTGAGAAGTGGACTGTGATATTATTACCTTAATGATTGCTGCAATATCAGTAATGAAATCAACTCATATTAGCCTAGTGTGCTCAGCTTCATAGATTCAGATAATGGAACTTCAAGAATTACTCTCAGCCTAACCAGTATTCAAGTAACAGTGGGCTTAACTTTCTGAATCCTGGTATTTCTCAGGTGAACACTGTGGATATAAACAGATAATATTTGCAAATATAACCAGTTTAGCCAGATAATATGTTATTTATCTTGTATATATGTTTTCAGAGCTGACCATTTGGTATTTAATTGCCAACTTTTGTCTTATTCCCCAGAGTAGACTTACTTCACTTTCAGCATTGCTAAGCTGCCTTTAGTTCTTTGTAGTTTATATTTAGGAGTGTATATGTATGCAATCACAATAAAAAAGATGAATTAAAAATAAAGCAAGGAGGGTTATATGGGAGTATTTGAAAAGAGGAAAGGGAAAGGAGAAATTAACTATATTATAATCTCCAAAGCAGTCTAAAAGAGAGTTCATATACACATTTTCCTATTTATCTTGTGGTTTTATATTATCCACATATAAACAAGTGTATAGTGATATTAAATAAAAGCTAAGCCTATAACCTTGCATGATTTATTTTACGTCGTAAGGCAAAGGCCAAGGGAAAAGATCTCTCTCTCTCTCTCTCTCTCTCTCTCTCTCGTTATTTTATTTATTTACATTTCAAGTGTTATCCCCTTTCCCAATTTCCTCCCCAGAAACCCCCATACCCCATTCCCCCCTCCTCCTGTTCTATGAATGTATTCATAGAAGCTACCTACCCACACCCTCCACCTTCCTGCCCTCACATTCCCTTACACTGGGGCATTGAGCCTTCATTGCACCAAGAGCCTCTTGTCCCATTGATGCCCCAAAAGGCCATCCTCTGCTACAAATATGGCTCGAGCCATGGCTCCCTCCAAGTGTACTCCTTGGTTGGTGGTTTAGACCCTGGGAGCTGTGGTTTGTTGATTCTATTGTTCTTCTTATGGGTTATAAACCTCTTCAGCTCCTTCAGTCCTTTCTCTAACTCCTCCATTGGAGTCCCAGTGCTCAGTTCAATAGTTGGCTGTGAGCATTCACCTCTAGCAGAGCTTCTCAGGAGACACCAATATTAGGCTACTGTCAGCATGTACTTGGTGGCATTCACACTAGGGTCTGTGTTTGTTGACTGTATATGGGATAGATTCCCAGGTGGGGCAGTCTCTGGATGGCCTTTTCTTCAGTCTCTGCTCCACACTTTGTGTACATATTTACTCTCATGAGTATTGTGTTACCCCTTCCACGAAGGACCTAAGGACCCACATTTTGGTCTTTCTTCTTGAGCTTTATGTGGTCTGTGAATTGTATCTTGGGTATTCTGAGCCTTTGGGTAAATATACACTCATCAGTGAGTGCATACCATGTGTGTTCTTTTGTGACTGGGTTACCTCACTCAGGATGATATTTTCTAGTTTCATCCATTTGCCTAAGAATTTCATGAATTCATTGTTTTTAATAGCTGAGTAGTATTCCATTGTGTAAATGTACAACATTTTCTGTATCCATTTCTCTGGTGAAGGACATCTGGGTTCTTTCTAGTTTCTGCCTATTATAAATAAGGCTGCTATGAACATAGTGGAGCATGTGACCTTGTTACATGTTGGAACATCTTTTGGATATATGCCCAAGAGTGGTCTAGGTGGGTCCTCAAGTAATACTATGCCCAATTTTCTGAGGAACCACCAGACTAATCAGATATTTGTCAGGTGTTGTTCATGTAACAGATATTTGTCTGAGTTCATGTGTATCTCTGCCTTCTTAATGTCTATTTAAAATTTTATAATGTCATAATACCCAAATTACAAAGTAAGCATTATGCTTTAATTTTATGTTTCTGTGATTTATTATGAGTGTGGGAGAGTTTAGTTTTATTCCAATGTGCAAGCTAAGCCACCAGCATTAGCTTTGTAAGAAAGAAAAGCCCCATTCAAACCCTTATTGCTCCCTGGTTCTCACACTTAGGCACAACTCGTTAGGTTTTCTTATAAGCCATGTAATGCTCAAAGAATTAGCTGTGGGCAAGGAAGAAATCTTGACTCCCCTAGAATAATCAGGTGAATTCCCCTGGGATAAGCAAACAGGAATGAAACAAGGATCTGAGTATTTTTAAGCCCATACTTGGATTTGGGGCTCTTGTCTGCTTACATGAAGGGATTTTAAACAAAAAGGTATCCGCTTACCTTAAGAAATACAAAGTTTATTTAAGAGCCTCTGATTTCTTTAGAATATGATCTGAATATTGGCAATGAAAAGAAACACATGATTCTTGCAACATGTGTCCACATATGGCTCATGAACTCCACATGTGCTCTTTCCCCAGGTCCTGTGACCTTGCTGTGGCTCACATGTGCTTTACATATGCTTTCTATGGTTCACATCTGCTTTCAACATTTCTCCCTGACAGTAGACACCCTTGTTATATTACCATTTGCTGTAATAATTAAATTCAAGGAACTGAACTTGAGAGGCCTTTGTGAGGGAGGGTGTTTGTTAGTTTTGATTTATACTTGGGCCAGTGTTGAGTGATACCTATTATAACTGCTTATCATTTCTCTTTGTAGGTACTCTGTTGCTACATTTAACCTCACCGAACACAGACTAATCCATAGATGTTCTTAATCTCCTGTGACTCAGAAAGGTTATCATTTTAGCAGAGACCTTGAAAACTTATTCTGGATTTAAAGCAAAAAGTAAATAAATAAGATGACATTTTCAAGAGGCAAGGTTTCTTTCAGTTTTATATTGTAGACATAGAGCAAACTGGATACAAATACACACTCTCAACAACAGGATGTTGTTAATCACATAAAAACTAATTTAAAGGATACACATCTATTTGTATCTCAGGCACAAATGCAAACAGAGAATTAATGTGGACACATGCCTGTTTTATTTAGACCATAAGAAAGTGAAACTTTTTATAATTTAATGAATTATTTTCTGTTGTAATAAGCATGAACTTATCTCTCCTTTCACCTTCAGGAAGGATATTTTCAAATCCCTAGTTGTGTATGAATATATGCTACCTATTAAGCAGAGAAGCAATATTTTATTAGCTAAAGATTTTATTTTCCTCTTTCTTTGAAAAACATTTTAAAACTAGTCTTGCCCCTGAATAAAAGGATCCAGCATTTAATAAAATCTGAGAAGCCACGACTCCATTCTCTCTTTTCTTGATGCATGAATAAAATGCTCATTAATATTAATAATACTTGGAAGTAAATGAAGCATATCAGATTGTAGCCACCTTATACATACCCAAAATAGGAATGTGGCGCCCCTTAACCAAGAGTTACCTAATGCTCAGTTGGCCAAATGTTAAAAGAGATTTGGTGCTGTAGGCGATTAAATCCAGCCTGCCCCTGAGGACTATGCAGCCGTAAATAAGCATTTTAAAAGAATCTCTGCCTCTAATGAAGAACAGGGGAATTTTCAATCAGTAATCAGAAACAGCTTTGGAAATACAGGCATAACGGTATGCATATTTAGATTCGGTGCATAGAACATGCATTGTTTGAGAGACATTCCAAAGAGTGGATCTCACTGTGTTGCTAAATATTTAAAGGGTTTTGAGCATTTAAAGAATTTATAAGCAACATGATAGAATAAAACTAGGACTAGTGAAAAAGATTTTGTTTAATTGAAAAGACAAAGAAAATAATGAGAAGTAATGGGCATAATAAAAAAGTCAACTTTATGAAATACAAGTTACAACAATGATAATCTGTTCAGAACTTGCATGAAGCTTTATGTATATATAGACTTGAACTTGTAAACAAAATGAGCATCTTTTGTCTCATAGCCTGTATAACAAGTACATGGATGTAGCCCACAAACTGGCTATAGGTCTTCAGAGCTCTCTGCAGTACACACAGTTCCATTCCCACACTGTTAAATATACTTAGAACAGAATAAAGCAACATTAAAGGATGGGTAGATCACAAGGAAAATGGGAAAGCTCATAATAAGGGGAAGCCGCAGCCTTGCACAGGTGTGGTGGACATGATTTCAAATTGGTACTTGCTCCTGCAGGGATCACTATTCTGACTAAGGTACACACAAAACTAGTCAGTTATTTTGTTTTACTTTTTCTCTGACTCAGTATCTATATGACCCTATACATCATGCTGAGTGTGGGCTGAAAGGCCAGTGCATTATGCATGCAGAAATATCACTTGAGGCAAATAATGGTTGAATGTAGAGTAGTGGCAAAAAATAGGAAGCAAACCTTGGTAAGGCATTTTTGACTCACATTAGAGTTCACTTTGTTCACAGGAATACCACCTGTAGCTCTGACAACAATGGCTTATAGAAAGTAGGAGAAGCCTTGGTTTGTCGCTATCATACTGAATTGCATGGGTATGATAGTAGAAATGGCCAAGGTCAAGGTATGACAATGATGAGCAAATACAAATATGATGAAGATACTGAGCCTTCCTAGAGTAAACATAGCTGCCTTCTCTCTTTGTCTCTTTGGTATTGTAATAAATAGTTAATAACCATCACTCCCAGGCTTATTACTGCTTTATAGACTGTACCAAAGATCTGGAATCAACCTACATCAGTGGATGAATGAATGGATAATGAAAATTATGAAGAATATTTTGTGTGTATACATATGAATATTATATAGCTCTAAAGAAAAATGCAATAACAAATTTAAAGACAAATATACATGTGGGTATACTGTAAAATGTAGAGGATAGAAAAGGATCATTGAAGTATTAGGAGATGAGGAAGGACTAAATGTAGGCAATAGATGAAAGAAGGTATAATTCTCATTGATTTTCTAGTTTTAAATCTATGATGTATTTTTGTATGTTTTAGTGTTGGATACTTGTATGTAAATATATTTGATAGTGAAAGTATAAATTATGATGTAGAGGTCCAAGCTTAAGAATGCCTGCTCTAACTGTTTGTTCATTGAGATGTATGGAATTTGAGTCTATAAAAGTCTAATTCCTATTTAAGTTTTTTTTAGTTTCTTTTTATGACAAATGTAATTAATTGTCAAATAATTGCCATCTAAATCAGACTCAAGACTCTCAAATTCACTCAATCTTTGCCCTCCTTTCTTTTTGCTCTGCCTTAAAAATCATTTCCATGCTTTCAGATAATCATCCCCAAATTGTTGAGTAAATCTTAACCTCTTTTTCAGATCTACTTTGAATCTGTGAACAACCTCTGCTGGATGTTGTCCAAGTTCTGTATGACTGAATCCACAGTCTTTTCCCCTCTCCCCATTTGCCTTCCATACCCTTGCTTGTTCTCATTTCTCATCTAGGCCTCTATTATCTCACTATTGACCCTGATGCAATAGTAGTCACCTCATAATCTATATGAAATTTAGCCACCAACATTTTTGGTGTTCTTTTTAAATGCATTCCTGAAACATTTCTTCGGTCAAATTAGTTTTTTCACATTTCGAGTGTATAAAAACCACACCTTATAAAACATGCATGATCTCATTTCCTGGACCCTCATAATCACTTTCTTACCTCAATTTGCTTCAGACACCCTGGTTTCTGAAATGCCCCTAACACTGAACATGATCCTCCTAAAAAGGCATTAACACTTCCTGTTATCTTGACCCTTAACAAGTCATGCCATAAGATCATCCTGGATTCTTGGCCCTCTTCCTCTAGGAGGATACTCAGTTGTCATCTTATTGACTAGCTGACATTTCTTAGTTCTGTATTATTTTTCTCCATTGCATAAACTAAATTATATAGCATCTATATGCCCTTGGTATCTAGAACAGGGCAAAGAACAAAAGGTATCCAATAGACATTAACTAAATTAACTGATTCAATATAAGTGTAAAAAAAATCTGCAAATCTTATTAAATTATGAGGCTGAGGGAGTGGTGAAGTAGGAAACAGTGAAGAGCAAGGACCAACACTCAGATCTGTGTGGAGTCTGCTCAGAGACACCAAAGGGAAAGAAATTAGCAGGTAATTTTCACTTGCTTACTCAGTGAGAGGCACTCTCTCTAAATACTTGATCAATTCTACCCCATGAGATAAAGACTGCTGTTACTTTATTTTCAAGTTGAGAACTTCACTGTAGAGAGAGATAAAATCACTTGTATATGTTCTTTCTGAGAACATGCCAATCATGGAGTTTAAGCTAAAGAAACATGTTTCTGGGTGCTTCTTTTGAATGCTGTAAGGTAGAAATGTTCAGAATTAAGTATTTAGTTCTGGCATTATTTTAGTCTTTTTTGTATTAGATATCGTTGAAGATTTAGTAAGTCTGTAAAGCTAATAATAGATTATAGAATAACCTATATATGTATATTTAAGTACAACATATAACTAGTTTATGAGTATTCACTTTGCTCATATATATTCATCCCAGTGAATATTATTTTAAACTAATGCATATGCCTAATTTTCTCTACATAATCCATGGTGTATATAGTAAGACCAGATTGATAATTTCATATATGATTTAACTAGCTAGAACTGTTTCATGAGAATGGTATCTGTGACTTAAGCCTAATAGGCTATCACATAGAATTAGCATGCTCAATATCCATGGAGAGGTATAGAAAGCATGAAATAAATTCATAATATATGTATACATGATACTGTGCAAGTATGTTTGGACCAGTAAACATGTCCACTTTTTATGCAAAAGGTATCCAGTTTAGTAGTCTGGGAAGAAGAGTCAATGGTTAATGTGTTTGTAATGTTCATGAGAATTTGAGTTCAAACACACCTAAAAATTCAAACCCCAGCACCCAAAAAAAGATGGGTGTTGAAGTATGTATATATTAAGCCAATGCTGGTGAGGTAGTAAAAGGGGACTTGCTGTCCTGTCTACATGAAACTGTGAGCTCCAGTCTGAAACCTGAAGGTTCAAAAGACACTGAGAAAGATATTCCTACCAAATTCTGACCTCTGTACAAGTACATGGAAGAAAAAGTTTCCAGTTATTTAATAACAAGGCAAAAGCTCCAAAATATATTGGTTACAGTGTTACTTTGTACTCTTTTGCTTTAGGAATAAGAATAGAAGGGATGGAAACTCTTTATATTAAGTATCTTCTCGTGTATCTAAGGATCTTGAGGGTACTCTTAGGCTCTTTGCATCATTCTGTCACATTGTTTTTAACCCTTTCTTCATTCCATTTTTCACTCTCCATATACACATAAAATACAATATTGGAATGTGTAAAAATGAATACATCAAATGGCAATGGATTATGAAATTAAGTGCAAGTGTGAATGTATACAAAGGTAAACAGATCTCATTACCTAGACTACATCAATAGACATTTAATGTTAATGGAATATTTGTTCTCTATGCATGTGAGTTTTATTAAATGAATATTAGTTCCATTGTTGTATTTTCCATTGCACATTGAAAGTGGAAAATTCTAGAATTTTCCTTTGGATCTTGACAGCAGTCTACTTTAAATTGTCTTGGAGCTTGCCTCTTTCTTTCTTTCTTTCTTTCTTTCTTTCTTTCTTTCTTTCTTTCTTTCTTTCTTTTTTTCACTCTCTCTCTCTCTCTCTCTGACATTCTGACTATAAGTTGTTTTTTGTGATAATACTTCTCATGACATCCTTTGTGGATCAATAAATTTAAAACAAAATCTGAACAAAGCTTTTGTGAGGGCTAATTTATAAGCCATCTGTACAGCATATTAGTGAATATTTTAAGCTCTGAAGGGCTTTTACGAAATATAAGATCTTAATGCTAACATTGTTATTGTATTAAAAAGTACTGTTCTGTAAACTTCAACTCCACAGCTGTATGAAACTTCTTTTCTTTTATTTTTTGGTTTAGAAATTTTATTACATCATGACATCTATGTTTTATGATCATGCATTTTGAAGCATAGTTCAGTTAGGTCTTGTTACTTCCTTTGGTTAATAAACAGAGAGATGAAAATTGAGTAGCTGAATGAACCCCAAGCCTACCATTCCTGTGACTTGAGTCAACCACCTGGCCAACTTCAAAGGACCTTGATCTGTGTCACAAATGCATTACCTTGCAGATTAAATAACAAGTAGCTGCAAGTGATTTGGAAGGGCAGCTCTGTTTGACTTTGTGGTGTTATTGGCCCCCAAAGCTTCTCTGAGGCCTGAATAGAATCTAGCATTTGGACAATAGCATTAGTTTTGGCTTGTGGGAAAAAGCAATGAAAATAAATGTCCAAACCCTTGAATTTTATGTAGACTGAATAACAATTTCGTAATTTGAAGTTTTTCTTTATTATAGTATTGAATAGTTAAGTGAAGCTATTATACTTTATTTATTATTTTAAATTTTATAATGACTTATTATTTTGACATAAAGTTTTATTATTATGTTTTACCCTTAAAATATGGAGTGTGGTAAGGGGGTAGAGTCTAATGTTTTTGGATGCCCAAATCTGGTTTCAGTTTTCCATGTATACTTGTTGAGCTTTATCTGAAGGGAGTGATACGTAGAGCAGAAGGAGGCAGGCTGAAACCTAATAGCAAATATCAATCTAAGGGTTAAAGACCTTTTAAAATTTATTTAATAAAATTATATAAATTTTCTTAACACTCTGCTCTATGGTATGGACTGTAAGAAAAACTTGTTAAGAGGAATAATTATTTAACAAAGTATTTATTCTTATCTTTTGTGAACAAGAGAGTTTCCTTTGTTGTCTCCAATAACCTAAGGTGAGATACTCATTCTTCACTCTACTCATCATCTCTTGAACTCTTCAGTTTGTGGGGCTTTCCCATTTTTTCTAACTTAAAAAATCAAAATCTTATGTCATCTATTGGATTATTTTTTACTTTATTTTCTGATATAAAATATTGCTTCCACTAAATTATTCCTTTAATTAACTTACTCATCAATTCAGCATCTATTATCATCAATATCACAAAATCTTTTTATTGTGGGCATGAGAACATAAAATTTCAAGTGAGTAGCTTTCCCAGTATTTCAGCTTAAGGAATGTTTTGTCTCTGGTTATTTAGGTTTATTTGTTTGTTTTTTTGTTTTTGTTTGTTTGTTTGGAGCACTTTTCTGGGCCACACAGATAAACTTCACTAGAAAATTCTATTCTAAATGATCAATCACACACACACACACACACACACACACACACACACACACACACACACACAGAGAGAGAGAGAGAGAGAGAGAGAGAGAGAGAGAGAAATGGATACATACATATATGGTATCATTATTAATAAATTCCATATCACATTCCATAGAATGTAGGATTTTATATTCAGGTTCACTTTAACCTACACAAGCTCTTCTCAATACCCTTCATATAACCCAATGTTTTTACAGGGTAGAAAATAGAAAAAAGCAAGAGTATGCTTTAGGTCAATCTTCAGTTTGAATCCTGTTTTGTGTCACTGTCTAAAACTGTTGTGTGTCCTTAGGCAATTTATTTAATCCTTCTTAGCATCTTCTCCTCATCCTATAATGGGAGTGGTAATAAGCACTCTGCAGGGAGCTGAGATTGCTAAATATTTAATCACATCTCTTCCTAATGATGGAGAGGTACTGAAATTAAAACTTGTTAATGCATTCTTTGAGTAATTGTTTCTTCTTTTCCAGCGGAAGGATTGCAGATAGATTGTAAACTCTACTAAACTCAACGTAAGATCTTTTTGGTTCATATAGCTGCTTAGCTTTTCTCACGCATGGCTGTACTATTGCATATTTGATTTGGACTAGGGTGATTGCCCTCCTTAAGAGGGTCTGGGTTTGATATTTGGTGATTCATAGAGAAAAAAAATTCCCATTTGCAAGCATCATTAGACATGATTTTCTCAAAGCCACGTATTTGTCCATTTTACTTGTAATTGCTTATAACAAACCTCTGTAGAATACCAATGAGTTTAAGTGCCATCAGACCTTCTCAGTGGCCATGTCTTTATTATGGACTGTTGAAACTAGTAATGAAAGTACATTTACCAAATTTGTGCCACAGAGCAACATTCGCCACTTACTCTTTCAGACTCCAAGCAGAAATTGTAGGTCCTAAAACATTGGCTACCTCAACATGAAATAGCCACCTTTGGAAATCAAGGTGTTGACAAATTAACTGCCACCATGGCAGTTAGTACACGTGACCAGGAATACAGTTCCTGGACCCATAATAAGTGATATTTAAGAAAAATACAAGCAAAACATATTTTAAAAATTGGGTAAAATTAAAATGTGCCAGTGAGTAAGTGTGAGGATTGGGCGGGTCATTATTTTCTCCTTTTTTCCTTCACCTTAATCTCCAGCAAACAACAAAAATATTTACCTTTTTTGTCTGTTAAATGTGGACATAAAAACAAATGATTAACTAAGAAGTGCACAGGCCAAGAAGGGCTCTTGTGGGAATTGATGGAGAAGGTTCCCTCATAAGCCGGGAAGCCCTGTTAATGCCCAAGCTGAATGAACCTGTGGTTTCTGTGTTGTGCTTCTTGTTTATGTCAACAGCCCGACAAAAGCCCATCAAAAGATATTCCAGGGTAAACTAGGGATCACTGATACCCAAGCAAAAACATGTAGTACTACACTGTAATAGAAAGCAGTTTTCTAACTCTCCAGATAGAATGTATATTCAAAAATATTAAAGATCTCTATGTGGAAAAATCATTTTTTAAACTGAGTCCCTTCAGGAACTACATATGCACTTGGGTGTTATGTAATATAAGTACGGTTCATACTTGAAGGGATGGTTCAGGCATTTTAATGTGGGGAAAGTGGCAAACTCTAGATGTCTAGACTTGAAAGAGTACAGATACAAAAATGTACCATGATCAAAGATTGCACACCATTGTTCTCAATAGGAAGTGAGTTCAACTAAAAAAATAGTTTACAAGGTATTTATAACTCAATGATTTAAAATACTTTTCTCTCTATAACATTGCTTTTAATGCTTCATTAACTGATAAACGCAGGGTAGGGTAATACACTTAATAAATTCTTAATATTGACTATCTCTTTATTATTATTTGTGTGTATAGAGAATAATGTACTGCCCTGAAGATAATAGCAACTTTTAATTCACTTATTTGATAATCATCATATAAATTGGAAGAATATACATCCATTTGTCCCCAGGTCATCATTACTAGCAATAATAGTCATAATGCTCACACTAACTATAAGTAAATCATTTTTTTTCCATTTATCAAACTCTGCAGGTTTAGAATACTCACTTTTAAGCATTCAACTGTCAATGCTAAGGCATATCATATATTAAAATTGACTTTTTAACTCATTGATATAATCAGGAAGCTGTTTACACTGATGTCAGTAAGAGAAAACTACTGGGTTCTCCTTTATGAACCTTCCCCTCCCAGTAAACTGTTTTTATAAGTCATAAACACTAAACATCATCTTTCACTATTAAAACTTTTACTCGCATTCCAGTGCTTAGATCTGGTGAATTTTCTGGTGAACATTGTGCTGTGATAACAGAATGCTAAGAGAATAAATACTTACAGAGAAAGTATTTTGGAACAAAAAGAGTTTTAGGGCCATTCCTGCATTCTCTCCTTGGTACTGATGCAAGATCTCATCCCACATAGTAAAGAGTATACCACAGTGAATTATCTCAGGTGATGACAGAGACATTTCTTGTGACTTCTGACTGCAATATAGACAGTGTGGCCTGAGTAGAAAAATCACATTTTGGAAGCATAGAGAACTCAGAGAACCTTTTTCTTGTTGAACATAACTGTCTGTTCCCCATGGTCCCTTGTGTATACCAAGCTATTATTGAGTTCCCAAACATTAGTGTGCTCTCATACTTCCTTCAGGGCTATTTTCAGTCTCTCTCATGTTTTCTTATTTCTTTCATTTTCCATTCATTCTCCCACAAGGATAACTGCTCCAAATTATCACTAATGCTGTTTTCATGAGACCTTGAAAATCTAGTAGCTTTCTGACAGAATTATAACATTCAGGTTTCTCTTGGTGAAAACATGTAGTACTGTTTCTAAAGAGAACCACACAGGACAACACTTGTCTGTTTCCTGTCTTTCTAGCTTTCTGACTTCTACATTGTCTCAAATACAACAGTCTATTCTTAAGTTTTCTATTCTATACATTTGATATTTCATTCTTCTCCCTGAAATATTCTTTCCTTTTAGTAACTTCAGTGAAGATACTAATCATTTTTATATCAAAACTATTTTAGAAAGCTACTTATATCATTTTAGACCCAGTGTAACAGCAAGCCATTCATCCTTCCATTTTTGATTTAACTGTGCTGCATATTTATGTGAGCAAATGTATATAGTTATTTATATTAATTATAATTGATTTATAATAGCAAATTTATTAATACCAGAGGATTTTCTTTTTCTATGTTCTATAGCATAGTAAATTATAAATTTGATTATATGTTCATAATCTTTCCTCCATATTCTACAATTTATAATGGAGTCAACTGAAATAATGATCTGTTCTTAGAGAGGCCTATAACCTTTAGAAGGCCTTCTACTATACTTTCTTTGTCTTCCTTTCCAACCATGTTCTGTCTACTTTTTCCTTATGCCTAAGCCTGCACATAAATTTTATTTTACTTATTTTTAAAGATAATCCCATTAGCTCAATGGCCTGACAATTCCATCCCATTTACCTACTACTTCTTAATTATTCTTTTAAAACTTCAATCAGATGTCCCATGGAAGTCTCTTGCTAGTGAAGAGCATCTGTCTTTTGAGAGTGCCTTGGACATTATTTGGTCAGGGAAAGCATTTTGCTACATGCTATTCAAAAGCCCAATGAGTCTTGATGTCTGTCACGCCCAGTGGACAGGAACATTTTAAAGAAAAGGGACGACTGCATTGTATCTATCTCTACTCTGAGTTTCGCATATGCAGTACAGACTTGCCCTGTTATGAATGGGTAAAAAATAAATAAATCTGACCAAATTTAGGTATGAAGGATTTGGTTCTCATTTTGCAGATTCATGCTGTTTTAGACACTATAGTTTATATTGTCCAAGTCTCAACTTTAGCAATGTCTGTAAGTGGGTTATTAACAATGACCTGTAAAATAAATAAAATATTTTAAAACTACCAAATGTTACCCATCAAGCTTCTGGTTTTATGACACAGAATTAAGCAAGGATCATTAATTTTTATCATACACTGAATATGTTCACTGTTCAGACAACTCATGATGAGCCCATTGTGAGTGATGCTGCTTCGTCACAGACTATCTTTTCCTGGTCCCAGTGCGAGGTAAACACATTGCCTAATTTTTGTCTCCATAAGTAGGGAGAGCAATAATGTCTTTTCTAGCTTGTTTTAGAGAAAGCAGGGAACTCATCTCTGTGTAAAAATTTTCTAAGTTGTCATGGTGCTCATGCGAGAACCATGGAATCAATCAGAGACAAGGAACTGAAAGGGAAAGTGAAGAGGAGTTTGTCACACAGAATCATGAAGCAGCATAAGCAAGCAGGGTTAATGAGAATATGATAAGAGCCATTTCCTTTTCCTTTTTCTTTTTTAATTTTTATTTTATTTTTCATATTTTTATTAGATATTTTCTTCATTTACATTTCAAATGCTATCTCCTTTCCTAGTTTTCTCTCTAAAAATCTCCCTCCCCTCCCCCATACCCCTACTCCCTAACCCACCCACTCCTGCTTCCTGGCCCTGGCATTCCCCTATACTGAGGCATAGAATCTTTGCAAGACAAAGGGCCTCTCCTCCCACTGATGGCTGACTAGGCCATCCTCTGCTACATATGCAGCTAGAGACATGAGTCCCACCACATGTTTTCGTTAATTGGTGGATTAGTCCCAGGGAGCTCTGGGGGTACTGGATACAGAGGAATAAATACAGAAAATATGGTACATTTACACAATGAAGTAATACTCAGTTATTAAAAACAATGAATTTATGGAATTCTTAGGCAAATGGATGGATCTGGAGGATATCATCTCGAGTGAGGTAATCCAATCAGAAAAGAATACACATAATATGTACTCACTGATAAGTGGTTATTAACCTAGAAGCTCAGAACATTCAAGATACAATTTGCAAAACATAAGAAACTCAAGAAGAAGGAAGACCAAAGTGTGGATACTTCGATCCTTTTTAGAAGGGGGAACAAAATACCCATGGAAGGAGTTACAGACACAAAGTTTGGAGCTGAGACTGAAGGAAGGAACATGCAGAGACTGCCCCACCTGGGGATCCATCCCATAAACAATCACCAAACCCAGACACTATGACAGATGCCAACAAGATTTTGCTGACAGTATCCTGCTATAGCTATCTCCTGTGAGTCTCTGCCAGTGCCTGGCAAATACAGAAGTGCATGCTCACAGTCATCTATTGGGCACAGCACAGAGTCCCCAGTGAAGGAGCTAGGGAAAGTACCCAGGGAGCTGAAGGGGTTCCGCAGCCCCATAGGATGGAGCTATTTCTTATGAACTGAAAACTTTCTTCTGCATGTCCTTAAAATTTAGAAAGCTAAAGAAACTTACGAGGCTCAGGAAACATAGAAAGTTACAGAAGTCACAGGCTCCTTGCTGGACCTTCCATGATGCCTTACTGTTTCCATTGATGTAAACAGATATCATGACCAAGGCAAATCTTACAAAGGGTGAAAGAGTAGTACGTAACCAAAGACAAAATAGAGTCCCT
>LR753314.1:90987-184552 GCA_902729485.2 Mus minutoides
CCCCCTGTCCCCTGCGTGGGATACGGGTCGTCCCGGAGCTCCGATTAAAAATCCTCATGCTTTTTGCATCAAGACAGGTCTCGTGATTCGTGGGGTGCACGAACAACCCGTGTTTGAAATAGGGGTATTTCTGGTTGGATCTTACAAGGGCAGCACTGTACTGGGGCTGGCTTCCTACCTCTGAGGTTCAGTCCATTTTCACCATGCTGAGAAGCATAGCAGGATGTATGTAGGTATGTTGCTGGAGGAGCATTGAGTTCTACATCTTTTCCCAAAGGCAAACAAAAGAAGACTGGCTTACACGCAGCTAGGAGGAGGCTCACCCTCACAGTTACACACTTTTTTTTAACAAAGCCACACCTATTCCACTAAGTCCACACCTCCTAATAATGCCCCTCAATCCCCAGGCCAAGTATATTCAAACCACCCACACATGACCCAATAGTTCTTAAACCTAGAGTACTGCATTTTAATGATCATTAAAACTGACCTTAAAGGGTATCTCTTGAGATTATTGTCTCTTGTAAATGTAGATGTAAAATGCAGACACTTATATGTGGAAGGGAAGTGAAGTCAAAGTTTATTAAATAAAATTGTTGAAAAGTTTGAAACTAAAGAAGGTTGAGGAAGAGTCAATGACATAATGATTTAATCAAGGTCATTGGAACAGGGACTTTGTGATTCTGCCTTTGAAGTCCTGTTTGCAGTATAATATCTGACAGGGAAAAAATGGCCTCCTAGATAGAACAAATATGTTCTCTACAGGTATACTTCCATCTATGATCAAAAATCAATAATCAAATGCCCTTGTATGAGTGGACTGGAGCTTTTTGTTTTTGATATCTATTTGGGGGTCATAGTTTACATTCATATCCACTGTTAATTTTATTACTGTTTGCCATAGTTTGGAAAAACTATATTCATTGAAGATCCATGTGAATACTAAGTTTAACTTTACATTTATCTTTTATTTAGTTGAAAAATCACTAAATTGTATTCACTTAACTCATTTCTCTACTGTTACTATTACGATTTGACTATCAGGGATTTTTCATAAGTTCTTCGAAGTTTCTTAGTCATTGTTGAAAGTAATTTATTACAATTGAAGAACAATACATTTTCGTTTCCTTGCATTTACATGACTTATGTATCAGCCTAGCACTGCCATTCAGGATTTTTTAATATTTTAGCTACAATAGTCACAGAAATTCTGAACTAATAGTGACATTTTCACTTGGGTTGAGGTTAAAGCTTATATTCAATTATACTGTGATTAAATGTGATCCACATGGGTTTGTATAATACTCTTTCATTCTCTCTAACTTAGCTAGCAAATAATGTATTCAGTATATCAGGATTGAAGTATACCCAGCACCAGACATAGTTGCTTAAGCTGGGTGGTCATCTTCTTCCTGTGAGAGGATGGATTGCAAACAGGACTTTAAAGGGAGAATCACTAAGTCAATGTTACAGAGTTTGTTCTTTTTGTAGAGACTGTAAGGAGAACATGTACCACTTCACTAGAAGCTAACAACATATTGATAGGGGATATTGACAGAGAAATATGTAGGGAATTAGGTCAGTCTCTTTAATGGGTCATGGCATTACCTAAAGAGGATTTCTCCTAGGCATTTTAACTAGAACTTTAGAACAAACAGAGATGAATTCTAGGAGGCCTCATAGGGATTAAGAGATGGTCACTGTGATTAATAGGTGGCCACATTCTCAGTACACTTGAGGTGTGAACTGTGAAGGCTGAGTCAATCATGAGTCAAGTGTAAGTACATCACAAAAACATGATCTTCAGATAGTTGATTATGGATGATCTGATCTTCCATGAAGGCATGGAAAAAGAGCATAAAATTGGTACTGAATTCTGCTTCTGCCAAGAAAAAAAACTAACAGCTTGTATTAAAGGTTAATGCAAGAAGACAATCAAAAGTACACAGATTACAGTACAAACAAGAGTGAATTGTTGATTTTCCTATTCTCTCAAAAGTGAATTAATGAGTCATACATAAAAACTAATTGTGTTTTACATTGTTTACTTTGTGTATGTACACACACACACACACACACACACACACACACACACATATATATATATATATATGGATATATTGACATATATATTGGCATTTCCATCTGCTTCCCTTTGCTATTTTTAAAATATGCCTTACGCATCAATATTTAAAACTAATTCTCCATTTCAATGATGTAATAAAAATAAGTTTAACTTATGTCATTATTTGGAGTAGTAGATTGAGATTAAAAATATTATTTGGAATTAGAGAATATGCCCCCTATTAAGTGACAGATAATATTTCAAATTTGCACAGATAATATCAAGAAAAAGAGTAGTAAAATGTCCATATAAACCAGATGAAATAGCTATAGAATAATGTTAAAGTCATGTAAATATCAAAGTATTGTACTTCACCTTCATGATGTATAAAAATGCTTATTGAAAAGTTTCTTATAAGTACAGAGAATTGTATATTATTCTTTTTATTGTTCCCTGCAGAGTGTAATAGATCTTTTAAAAAACCTTTGAAGTATAAGTTTTTTAAAAAAGAAGACATTTTAATGAAATAATTACCTGCAATTTAAAATTCCTTCAAACTCATCATACCTAATTAGAATATATTTTATAAATTCAAGTATACATTTTATCTTCTACTTCTATTAATTATGAAGATTATTTAAATAAAATGTTTTAGTAAAGTATAGATATATTTTTTATAAAATAAGTTGAAATTGTGCAAAACATACACATAACTTTGCATATTCTTAACAAATTATAAATTATATCACATAAACACTGAAAAATACTATGTAGTAAACATGCAGACATGTATATACACATGTACAAATAAATAGCAACAGAGATATTAGTGTTCTATAATCATAAAATACTGCTTTGTTGATAAGCATTAGTACGAAAAAAAGTTTCATCTTTGTTTCTGACAATGTCTTTTTGATTAATCAATGAGTTCTGAGTACAATATGTACAATGGTTCCATGCTCTAGGGACCCAAATACTCTAGTCTAAGAAGAATCAGAGTAAATGGGGCTTTTATACAAAAGCTTCATATGTCTATTAATTATAAGACTATATCAATATTTAAAAGCATATCAATAATTTTCAGTCAAATATAAATTGTGAAAATCACATTTAGTCAATATGAAAACCAGAATAGCTAAGTAAAATGTGTTGAGACATTAAAATATACAAAAAAATCCTTCCCCAAAGGTTTTAGTCTTTAAAAAATGTTTGAACAAGTTTTACTGAAGAAAATGCCAAGACAACAGGAGCTGTCTTAAAGATTCTGCTTCCCAGTATTAAAATAAAATGAAGTTTTGATACATTCTCAGATTGTTTGAATTAAATGACTAAAAATAATTGTGTGTA
Source organism: Mus minutoides (assembly GCA_902729485.2). Classification (NCBI taxonomy): domain Eukaryota; kingdom Metazoa; phylum Chordata; class Mammalia; order Rodentia; family Muridae; genus Mus; species Mus minutoides. Next base: position 94,400 of record LR753314.1, read on the forward strand.
AAAAATGCGCATACATATACTAAAATTCATACATCTAAATCTATCTGTACCTGTATCTGCACCTGTACCAGTATCTGTACCAATATCTGTATCTGTATCTCTATCTTCTATATCTCTATATATCTCTATTTCTCTCTGTATCTCTATCTCTATCTCTATCTCTAATCTATATATCTTAGACAAACAGTGGAAAGTCATAAATATTATCTGAGTTTCTTTCCATTATGATTTAATAGTGTTAGTTCAACTTTTCAGGTAAAATTAAAAACAAAATAATATGACAATAATTTAAAAGATGGAACAAAAATTACTTAGGAATACTTAAAATCCAAATGGAACCTTGAAATTCCAATTATATTTTATTTCTTCTTGCTAGGCTGCGATATGTATAACACATTTGTTTTAAGGATGGAAAATGGCTGTCCTTTTAGACTGTCAACATCTACAGTTATTTCAAAATGCCTATTTAGATGAAAAACTCTAGAGTCAAGGAAAATAAATTTTTAGGAAAACCTGTGACCTGTGTGCCATTTAGATATGATGAAAATTTGAATGGGATCAAGTGAATTCCTTCATTATTGACAATTTGAATTATGAGATTGTTTCCTTCTCTTATATAAGGATAGACATGATATATATATATATATCTCACCTCATTTTAACTGTTGAAGCAAGGCTTTAAGTCCTGGTGAATGTTGCTTCCTTTAAAAAAAAATTACTTCCAAACCAAGGTGTTCAAACATGGTTAATCTGAAAGGTCTCTATCTTGGGATTTAATGCATACATGTCTCTCTCTTTGAGACAGGGATTTTTGTTTTCTAAGAACAAAATAGCTATAACTGAAGGAGTGCTGAATGTGCCCTGGAATAACATCATTTGAGCCAAAAGAAATAAAATAAAATTGGGTGGGAAGCTTTATATTACAAAATGATAGTGGCTGTTATAACAATAATGACTCTGCTTTACATATGGTATCCATTAGGAAAATAGATTTTTAAATAAGGAGCACATATATTAGAAACTACATTTTCTTTATAACATGACAATAAAAATATGAGCAATAAGGAATGGCTAGGGATAAAATATTGTTAGTAATATATTTCGTTATTATATAGTTGATAAAGACTTGCCATTTTGCCTTGCCTTCATTTTACACAATTGTTCAAAAGAATAGCTTCATTTTAAGTCTAAAAAGTCAAGTCTCATAATTAATATTCTCATAATTGATATTTTCTGTCAAAAATTTAAGAAATTTAGATAGCAATTGAATTTTAATCTGATAACCAAATCTATCCCCTAAAAGTTAAATACAGTTCTTATCAATGTAATTGTTCAGTGAAAAAGTAAAATAAACTTCAATGCAAAAAAGTGTGCCACATGTTATAGTATATAAATTAGATTAAATATTTTTACTCAAAATTACAAAGCATTAAATAATCGAATTGTTTGTTAAATCAAAATTTGAACACAAAATATGCTTCATATAACAAATTAAATATTTCCAAGATGAACTCAACTCCTCAAGTAGAAGTTAATTGTATTAGTTACTCTTTTTGCATAACAAATATGACTACAAATGATTCATTTTTTTAAATTAGGGTTCTATGAGGAGAGTTCATAATTGTGGGGAGATATATGATAGATAGTTGTTACATAAAGAAGCTGAGATATCCCTAAGCAAGCCTAGAGCCTATACCAGAATTCAGGCAAGATTATAACCTCCCCACAAAGTGACAGTGTTCAAATATTATGAGCCTATGGAACACTGCTGTCAGTCAAATTACCACACTGTAGCTATTGTACTGACAGAAGCAATGTCAACGGCAGAACAGCTAGTAAAGTGACATAAGAAAGAGAACAGTAGAGGCTGAATCACCATAAAGTAGATACAGTTATATCCTAAGTAAAGTATCAACTGAACAGAATGAACATAAATAATGCAGATTACAAAGATATGGATATCTGTGCTTACTTGACAATGTCTACAACTTTAAATATGCTAATTTAATAACCATTTGTCTAAACAGTGAGAAATATAATATCACCTCAATAATATTTATAAATTAGAACATTCCTTTTGAGAAGAAATAATTCAATTTTCATGTGATTATAATGTTAATTCTTTTTTAACTAATTAATAAATTAATTATGTTTTGTACACCCCATATTTAATCCCCTCATCCACATTCCCTACCTCCTCCCCATCCCACCTGACCTCTTAACTCCCTGGGGATTCCAGTTTCTTGAACACAGACCCATCAGTCCTTTACTGTATGTGTGTTGGGGGCCTCATATCAACTGGTGTATGCTGCCTGTTTGGTGGTCAAGTGTTTGAAAGATCTCTGGGGATCCAGATTAATTGAGACTGCTGGTCCTCCTACAGGGTTACCTTTCTCCTCAGCTTTTTTCAGCCTTCCCTAATTCAAAAACAGGGATCAGCTGCTTCTGTCTATTAGTTGGGTGCAAATATCTGCATCTGACTCTTTCAGCTGCTTGTTGAGTTATAATGTTTATTCTTAAAACATCGATAAGCATATTTTTAGTGTGCAATGATAACAACAGAATAAAGAATGTTCTATGCAACACACCTCCCTCGACCAGAAGAAAGTCATGCCACCACCAGGATCTTCTCAGTCAGCTTTATTCTGGAGCACCTTGATATTAGATTCCCAGGACCCTGGACAGCAGCAGAGCTTCTGCTCATATACTCTCCCAGGGAAGGGGGTAGGGTGTTGTAGTGGTTGCGGATTGGTGCACCAAGCTACACTTCATTAGCATATGGCCCATTCATTGGTGCCACAAGCCACGCCTCATTTGCATATTGCCCGATCAGGAGGGGCTATCATTTGAGGAGAGCCTGAAGAGAGCTGTGCATGCGCACTAGGCTCTCTTCCCTGACAGGGCTATACAGAGAAACCTTGTCTCAATAAACCAAAAAGAAGCAAGGCTTTAAGTCCTGGTGAATGTTGCTTCCTTTAAAAAAAATTACTTCCAAACCAAGGTGTTCAAACAAAATTCCTGAATAGAACAGCAAAGGCATATGCTGTAAGATCAAGAATTGACAAATTCTTGGGAAATTGGATGGGGGGTGTAGAGGGGAACCTGATATGGCACTGGTTGAGGGTGAAAAGGACTGAAGCCCTGAGGGCCAGCAGAAAGAATGGAAATAGGCAACCTTGGAAGGTAGGAGGTTGAGGGGACCCTCCAGAATATACAAGAGACCTGGTAGCTGAGAGAATCCCAGGACTCAAAGGGAGGGACCTTAGATGAAGTGCAGGATAGTAGAGAGAGACAACTTATAGAGCTTTCATCAGGAAGACAGGGAATCAAGTGAGGGAGAGGGTTTTCCTCCCACAGTCAAACTCTGACCCTAAATCATTCCTGTCTGAAAGAATTACAGGGATAAAAATGGAGAGGATCCCGAGGGAAAAAAAGGTCCAGCTATAGGCCCAAAGTGGTATCCAGCTCAAGGGGAGGTCTTAAGGCCAGACAGTATTACTGAGGCTGTGAAGCAATCATAAGAGGGCACTCCAGAAGACCCAACAGGCTGCTGAAAGAGTCAGATGCAGATATCTGCACCTGAGCAATGGACAGAAGCTTTTGACCCCTGTGGTTGAATTAAAAAAAAAAAAAAAAAAAAACCTGGAAGAAGCTGAGGTGGAGGGTAACCAGGCAGGAGGACAAGCAGTCTCAATTAAGCTGGATCCCTGAAATCTCTCAAACAGTGGACCACTGACTAGGCAGCATACACTAGCTGATATGAGGCTACCAACACTTATACAGCAGAGGACTGCTGGGTCTGGGCTCAGTCAGAGACGATGCACCTAACCCTCAACCGACTGGAGGTCCCAGAGAGTTTAGAGGTTTGTTTGGGTGTGGGATCAGGAGTGGAGATATCCTTATTGAGACAGGAGGATAGGGATTAGGTATGGGATGTGGAATAGTCGGAGGGTGGATTGGTGAGTGGATAAAATATGGAGTGTACTATCAATCAATAACAAAAAAAGAGAATTATTCTTCAGAAACTTCTCTCCTCAATTCTAACTGCAGGTAAAGAAAGAAGGGACAATGGTAGTGCATCCTTTAGAAAACTGGTTGTGTTTCACTGAAGATCTAACTTTGCATCCTGAAGATAGGATTTGGTTTTGACAATGACACTTAGTTGCTTCTTCTCAGTCCTCAACTAAAACTAAGACAGGGACTGATTGATATTCATATTTTGTTGCATTACTCAAAACTTTCATACTACTCTTGTCTTCTATATTTCTAGTAAAAAAATAGTTCCCTTTTGTGTAATCAGAAGGAATTTCAGCTTGTTTCTCTACATTGTCTTGGTTTGTAAAATATAATTATCAATCATTCTAAGTAAGCTAGAGTAGACATAATACAAGAGTATATAACCTCAGTCCAAAATCATAAATCATAACTATTTCAGTGTTTTGAAGGGTTTTGTTTTTAATTATATCTATGGTAGCCCTATGTAGGTCTCTACACATGTGTTCAGGTGTCCTCAAAAACAAGAATAGAACATCTTATCATAGGAGCCAAAGTTGTGGTGGTGTTTAGGCACCAAGTACTGTGGCTGGTAGCAATAAAGATTAGGTCCTCTGGATGAACAGTACATGTTTGTCTCAGCAGGTAGATTGTTTTCAGCCAATTTCTCTAGAACTTTTATTGTTCTTAGAATGTATTATTTTGTCTGTTGTCTGTGCTTTTTATTCTAATCAATCATAGATCAATACTTTCATGTACTTTGATAAATCCAATTCATTAATTAAACTGTAGTACTATTTGTAGCATATTTTTTTACTTGCTCTTATTTGGTTGTATATTTTTCAATATTCTGTTTTTATGTTTGTTTGTGTTTCTTATATTTTCTATTATGGTATGTTTGGTGGTTTTTGCCTGCTATTCTTCGGTTTTGTTTATTTTGTTTTCTAAAGCAAGAGAAAAAAGGGGCATGAGGTTGGATGGGGAAGAGGTAGAAAGTCTAGGTGGAGAAAAAACCATGACCAGAATATATTGCATAATTTATTTCAATTAAAAACTAAGTGGAAATATAAAAAAATACTGTTAAAAGCATATCTTGTAGAGTATGCATTACATCTTTTTGTGTTCTAATATCCTGGGGTAGTGCTGAATACTAAAGTAATACGTAGTTTCATAAATATACAGTAGTGTTTGAAAACATTTCCACAAAACTGAAAGAAGAAAATAATGAGCACTCACGGCATGGAACATAGAATATAGACACCTGTCTTGGAAAGCTTGCCAGGAGATCCAGTGTTGTACAATATCTCCACAGAAACATCTTTTTTTTCTTCACTCTTAGTCCTACATTATGTGTAAGATCATATTATTTATAGGAATAAAATTGAGATCTCTCAAGTTTGGAATGATGCCAGAATTAGACATTATGTAGGTAAGGGGTTGAAACTTTTCTAGCAATGGTAGAGAATATCATCCCCTATGTCTTTGCATTGAACTATTGGTCTTTTAAGAAATTAAGTGAAGACCTTCATGTGTGACTACACAATAAAATCAAATGAAAACCAGCGAGCAAGCAAAAGTAAACCAATAAAAAAAAATCAGATAAATTACACTTATAAGTTATATAACATTTTCTCTTCTTTGGGATTCAGAAAAATTTCTTAATTGTTGCCATCTTTACATTGACACTTAGCTATGCATTATTATGCTCGTGTTCATAGAATAAGATTATCAGTGATGTAAAATCTAACATTTCTGACCTCATGATCACATTAGGCAATGAGATTCATTTTAAACTTCTCTACTTTAAAATCCTTTTAGAACAGTGTAAGTGACAGAGTTAACACCAAAAGAAGACAAGAAGTACATCTCATTTTCAATTTTACTTTTTTTTAGGTAGAAGGGAAACATTCATATTCAGATTATGGAAAATAATTCTTTCCTTTAGCAGTCTGACAGTCATAATCACTTGCAAACTTCCTGTGAGTTAGGAAGTTGGTACACAAGACCTAGATGTCAGTAAGGCCCAAAGAGACCACTTACCTATTCCTGGGACCAAGGATACGCCGTGAAAGCTACATGTTGCTGTTTCTAAATCCAGCCCCCATTTCATAGAAAAATAATGATACCATTAAATTAAACATCTCAAGTCCCCATACTACAGTGCTGAATTGCAATGAACCTGGCTTTGCTGCCTGTGGAATTATGGCACTCCCCAATCTCATTCCTGGAAACGTTGTCTTGTCAGTTAACATTTAGTGAAGCATGCAGTTTTGCAGGTAAATTTTTTCTTTGCCTTAAATGCCTAACTATAACAAGTTGGAGTCTTCTTTATCTCTGGTAAGATGGATAGGACATTCATTTCTTTATGCATACTTTGGACAAGTATTTCTGAAGTACTTGCAATATATCAACAGAATGTTTCTTGCTGAAGGAGCTGAAATGAATATTGTTCATGATTGTAAAAAACTAACACCCACTTTCCCGCCTTGCCTGCAAGAGAGGAATAAATGGGCCCAGAATTCTTCTGCAAGTATCCTTTTATTAATCCATGTGGAGAAAGAGAGCGAGAAGGAGAAAAAGCCTCTAGAAATACCCAGCTCAATATTACCTCAGTGTGACGTATGACGCTTGGGTTGGCTGGCTGCCCGTTACCTTAAGATATGCCCCGGGATTGGGCGGTGACTTGTGGCTTCCAAGACGCACGCGCACTTGAACTTGTTTACGTATCTAGGCAACCGGCGCTGGAGCGCGAATTCGGGAATCGCGGTGGGCGGTAACTTACATCACCACGCCTGCGCACTGAACTTGTTTACAACCGTCTCTAGGTAACCCGCTCGGGAGTGTACGGCTTGGGGAGGGAGCCGCGTGAGGCTCCCAACACATGATACTGAGACCCTAAAAATGGACCTTCCATTTTATCATTAGGCTCCCCAAATACCACTTCTCAGAGGACCATAGTGAAAGCAGACATCAAATTTGTCCACTGATGGTCTACTCACTATAGTAAAGTCTTCAAAACCAGCTCATGGACTGAAAGATCCCCTTCAAAGAGAAACACACAGACAGATAGATTTAGAACCAGGCTCCTCCATTGGGGGCTCTGTGTTCCATCCTATAGATGAATGTGAGCATTCCCGGATAGAACACAGAGCCGCCAATGGAGGAACTAGAGAAATTACCCAAGGAGTTGAAAGGGTCTACAACCCTTTAGGTGGAACAACAATATGAACTAAACAGTACCCCCAGAGCTCATGTCTCTAGATGCATATGCAGCAGAAGATGGCCTAGTTGGCCATCACTGGGAAGAGAGGCCCCTTGGTCTTACAAACTTTATATGCCCCAGTACAGTGGAATGCCAGGGCCAGGATGTGGGAGTGAGCAGGTGGGGGATAAGGGCTGGGGGATGGTATAGGGAACTTTCGGGATAGCATTTGAAATGTAAATAAAGAAAATATCTAATAAAAAAATAGACCCAGGAATGAAAGAGTGTCTCAAGTCACCCAACACAACACAGCAATTAAGTCAAGTGGCACAATTGATATATGCAATGTTAGAGTTCAAGTCTCACTTCAGATTTCAAATGGGATCCTTCAGTGCCCAGTTAGCAACATAGAAACACATTTATTGAAATGAATTAAATGAACACAGTAATAAAGCAAACATAAGAAAGAAAAGTAATAAAGCCAGTGCAAATTACGTGCAAATAAAACCCAAAGTGAGGTGTGGCTAGTTATTCTCATGAAATACAGTAAGAATTTAAAGGGGAAAAGGTGAGAAATTATACACCATCCTAAATCCAGCCCCCATTTTATAGTACTTCTTTTAGGTTCTCTCACATCATTCTTTTGTGTCAATCAAGACCTATGGTTATGCATCAAAATCTATGCAAAGAGACTGAACACACTGGAAATGGCATTTTATGAATGTTCTTTTTTCTAGGCTACACAAATGAATAAAGAGAAGATTTACATATTACCCTGTCCTACTTATTTACCCATGTCACTTAAAATTGACTAAGAAAATGGAGATGGACAGTGGCAACCTGACGTCCTAAACATTGTCATTGTTCTATGCACTTCTTCATTACTTCAAAGTATTCTTTTGCTTTACCTGAAAGGTTATCAAAATAGCCCTATATTTGGGATTCTGATGTCCTATAATGCTAATGACACAGCAACAATGAGTTTTTTGTGACACAAAGTTTAAGTGTGGGAAACACTGTAGGCTGTGGTTCTGTATTCCACATGAAAAGATTTGCCATCGGTTTGTGTTGCGGCTCTTGGGTGGGGTCTATCAGAAACTCCTCTGTTTAGCTGTCACATATTCAAGTCCCTGCTGTTGTAAAGGCTATCCAGTGATTTGCAAAAATAACATAGTATCCAAGAGTCCTGTGCATTGCATTTCAGCCAATACCACTTATAAGGACAGTTTTAGGATCCTAATAGGCACGTTAGGGTGGGTTAAATAAAGGAAAATAATTCATTGTTAAGTTTTCGCACTACTGAAGGGATAAGGTTTTGTCAAGTGGAATTTGCTCACAGTTGGCTAGTTCCTGAAACTGGAATCCTTTGACATTATTAAGAATCAATTAGACTTTCTACCCCTGGGTATTGTTATGGCCCCTCAGCAATTTATCCTGGGAACATTCCTGGTGTCTTTGTATGTGAAGTACAAATGGGACTGATTTAGAACAAGGACAGCTTTAAAACTGATGAGTGGATCCCAAAGACAGAAGAATGAAAAGCTTTACAAGATATTCCTTCCACTGTATTCCTGGCATGTGCTTGACTTTAAAGCATTTAGCAGTTTCTGCTAAACTTCTTTAGAACAAAGAAACAAAATTGGGGATCATATCTATTAAGTACCCAATAAAATGACATGGAATTAGCTTAGCATAACTAAAAGACTTCAGTTTATAACATTCTGCCTTAAATGTTCCTTCAGAAAAGGAGACAGTTTGGTTTTACTATGAGATATTATGAAAGTCATAATTAAAAATAAATTATTATTGGGGGATTGTTAAAAGTAGATCATGGGTCTAGGTTTTCAGTGAATTTACTCTCAGCCTTCTAAAGCTAATACTGAGAATTTTTACACTCTAATGACTGAACTAAAAACATATATTTCAAAGCAAATAGCACTCATAAATTACATTTATGACTCACGAGGTTGCTGACTGCTGTGCGTGGAGCACGGAGTGATGGCACTAATATGCTCTCTAGCTTGATTTTCTCAGTTCCCAACATGCTCTAATTCCACACTACAAATCTTTAAATGGCAGTTATATTTTAATTAATGTGATTATGTGCTGCCATTAGCAAACCCTCCCCCAGCAAATTTCTCCTGCCAGACCCATGAATGCCAGTAAACCATTAACATAAAAGGGCTGTTTGCTTACTGAATTCATCCACATAAGTAGGCAAGGGTTGTAATTGTTGATTTGCCACTGAAAGCACAGAATGAGAAGGAGTTGTTCAGTGCCTGGCAGTTGCAATTATCTGATGTAATTAAGTCTAATTTATAAACCCCCCTCAAATGAGAAAGTAACAATTTTTGTTAATTAACAAGAGCATTTGTAAAGCTCGTTAACTCCATCATTCACAGTCCTCCTGGAAAAATGGGAGCATATGGCTGTTACGATGAGACATGTTGCTTATGTTTATTTGAGCATTAATCTGTTTTGAAGGCCTAATGATTGAAATGGGAGTGAGAAATAGATGTTATATTACTGAGCAAAGAAGATCTAGTGTTTTCATTTTTCTTTACGGCAATGTGAGTGCTTTGTCATTATCTTCTGCATAAGGTTTCATTATTCTGATACAGCTCTCCACATGGCCTCATACCATCATGCCCCATAAGCCTGCAGGGTACAAGAGCACTTATCTTTCCTGATGACTGTTGAATCATTTAAAACAAGTTATTAGTGAAACAATTAAAATGATATTGGTTCACAATTGTATTTATAGCTGGCAGGCATAATGGAACATTCTGAATAGCAGTTGGGGGGTCGGAAAATGGATGGGAAATGCTGTTAATCAGAGACAAGAGAAACCTCTAAAGGCAACCTAAATCGCAAGAGCATGTTAATTGTATTGGAGCATTTCATTTAATTGAGAACAAAGGGAAGGTAAAAATCATATTATCAATGTTTTATGAACATGAAGAAATAGGAAAATTACCATGTCATCTGTCACATGTCTTCTTTGGAAGTGGAAATTAGAAAGGCAGTGCTTAATTCTAACCAGAGCAGGCCAAAGACATCTGTGTCTACACATTTTCAAAGGGCATTACCAAAATAAAACAGCAAATTAATTGACTCATAAATATAGAGAAAGACACTGTGCTGAAGACCCTACATCCCAGGAAAGACACCAGTTGGAAGTCAATATAGTTCAAGGACTAAAAAGGTAGTGAGTGGTATCCTTGGCTCTGTTCCACCTAGGAGTACTAAGAAATAACTGCAATCAATTTATCTATATGTATAAAGAACTGCTTTATTTCCATCTTGAGTTTGATGAGAGAGGTTAGTGTAATTTATTAAAGAAAATGTAAGTAGATAGATGTCAGGATTCTACTTCCATAGGCATGCCTTGATTGGTATTCAGATGGAACTTGCCAATCACACCCAACAATATATAGGTGTGAAAGTAGGGATGGTAGATATATGTGGAGGGGATGTACTTTAGAAGACTAAAGAGTTAACATAAGCACCCATAAGAAAGAACTAATTGTAAAAAAACCTTAAATTAGACTGTGTCTTTAATAAACCACTCTATTTGGAAAACTGTATTTCTTTAGTATAAGGCCAGTTCATTAAATTACTCAGTTACTTGAGTCTGGTATATTTGGAGATTATGATTAAAACATATATAAATAAATGTAGTATGATTGATAACAGTGACTCACAATCTTTGATTAGATTGCCCATAAATATAGAGTCAAGTAGAATATAATTAACACTATCCAGCTATCCAACCCCCTAAACTGCAGATAGAAATTATACAGAAAGAAGACAGAGGAACAGGGAGAAATTGAAATCACTGCACCATAAAAAATCATATGAAGAAGACACATGCTTAAGTGGATATAATTTTAAGTAAATAGGCCAGATAGACAATGTATTCTTGATTACAGTTTATCACTGGTAATTGTGGGATCAGCAAATGGGACTGAGGAAGAATAAAGAGTAAATTAATAATTATGATCTCCTATACCTTTTGCATTACTTCTATCACCACAACCCACATGACTGCACAGAGCCTTTTTGTTTACTTGGCCATCCAATATTATGGCAGCCTGAAGCTGCTGCCTGAACATTATACAGTAAATTGGAACAGTTTTAAGCTTACTGTTATAAGTCTGCCTAACACATTTTTATTGCCTCAATAAATATAGGTTACTAATGCTTTCTAACTTTGTATTTATAAAGTACTCTTTTTTATTTTTTCAAAATAAACCTTGTCTATTTTATTGCCTTTTTTGTCATCGAAAATTTCTTTTTTTTTTTTTTTTTAGACACTATTGCATATGCCAGCAAGATTTTGCTGAAAGGACCCTAATATAACCATCTTGAGTGAGGCTATGCCAGTGCCTGGCAAACACAGACGGGGATGCTCATATTCATCTATAGGATGGAACACAGAGCCCCCAATGGAGGAACTAGAGAAATTACCCAAGGAGATGAAGGGGTCTACAACCCTTTAGGTGGAACAACAATATGAACTAACCAGTACCCCCAGAGCTCGTGTCTCTAGCTGCATATGTAGCAGAAGATGGCCTAGTCGGCCATCATTGGGAAGAGAGGCCCCTTTGTCTTACAAATTTTATATGTACCAGTACAGGGGAATGCCAGGGCCAGGAAATGGGAGTGGGCAGGTGGGGGATCAGGGCAGGGGGAGGGTATAGGGAACTTTTGGGATAGCATTTGAAATGTAAATAAAATATCTAATAAAAAATGAAAAAAAAAGTACTCTTATGATAATTAGTAAATATTGAGAATATTGAAGAATTGTACAAATCTTTCACATTGTACTTTAAAGATGTTCCTTAAAAAGATGTAGAGCTATGGATTAAATGTATTAATTTAAATTAATCGTTTCACTATGAATTTCAATGAATTTCTTATTATACACGAGAAAGTAAGATTGTTTCGTATAGTTTTAATAAAACAGGGTATAGGATACATTTTAATGTCCATCTTTATTAGTTCTACATTAGCAAGCAAAAATAAGCACTAGTATTATGTCCCATACAGTGTTTTATAGATCTATCTTTTTAAATATAGTAGAGCCGGGCTTGGTGGTGCACACCTCTATTCCCAGTACTCGGGAGGCAGAGGCAGGCAGATTTCTGAGTTTGAGGCCAGTCTGGTCTACAGAGTGAGTTCCAGGACAGCTAGGGCTATACAGAGAAACCCTGTCTCAAGAAATATATATATATATATATATATATATATATATATATATATATATTCCAGTTGGTTTAAGATACACAAGTTTTACCTTTACCTGCTTATCTTCTATATATGAGCCATCTCATTGCAACACTTTAACTTATTTCATACATTTAGATAAAATTATAACTATATATAATATATATATATATATATATATATATATATATATATATATATATAAAACTCTTCAGAGTGAAACATCACAAATCTACAGAATTCTACTCTATTATGAATTTAATGAGATAAAGCTAGTTAAATTATTTTCCGGGCTTGAAAGAAAATAGGAGATAGATTTAATTTACCTGTAGTTTTACTAAGCTTAAAGTCTATCATGAAATAAGTGTCAAGATACTGATGCTCTTTGTTTGAAGAGATGCTGAGTAAATGGCTCAGGATATGGCTTAATGAGTAAAGTGCCTGAGGCACAAGCTATATATAGAAAGTGGGTTTGACTCCTCCAGAACCTACATATATTTGCATCCCAGATAAACAGCCTATATCAGACCAAATAAATTATTTCCCCTGAGTCTTTCACCATTAGTGGATACCTTGTTGGAGGTTCTCACATGAACAAGGATGCGAATTACTTATAGGTATATGCTATGTGCTTACAGGCAGATTCATCATGGCCTCCAATTTTTTACTACCATGCAGTCTCGGGGGGTAGGGCTTCATGAAGTTTGTACTTCTCTGAGCTTCCCAATTTTTGGAAGTTTTGGATTGAGACTGGTGAGATACCTTCTTCCATACAGAAGGGAATTGTACAGCACAGAGAAAATAATTCTACAATACCAGCCAATGTAATAGTCTAATGAAAAGGATAGCCAGTGTTGCAGGTATGGGGGAGGGGACGGATGTATATGAGCTTTGTTATTATGTAAAAGTGTGATTTTCAAGATGTATGATAAGAATACTTCCAACTCTCCTATACTTACAGCCCGTATCTTGCAAAAGGACAGTTACTACAAAAACCAATTATAAAACTAAATTATATCAAAGCTATGCTGCATAATACAATCAGTCAAGAAGAGATGTATTTATAGTTGGCCTGCCTCTTTCCAACCCATGGAGCTGCTGTGCTTGGACCTAAACTATCAACAATGATGTTTTGTCAGAGTACAAACTGTCAGCATTGTGCCTAATTCTTTTGATATCTTCAAGGACTCAGATAAATAATAAATAATGACATTGACCACAATAATTTTTAAATGCCATTTTTAAATACTGCAGGTTTCCATGGTTGAAAATGTAGTTTTTCATAAGCCAATGGTTTTAAAAGCAGGTTTGTGTAGTAATTTTTTCCTGATTTTATTTCTTAATTACAGATTATAAAAGATGGAGAGGAAAGGAATGACTACTTACTTCAGAAATGAATGCCCTTCTGTCTTCTTCGCTTTCTGAGTAAGAAGAGTAATGAATGGTGGGAAGCCAGGGTCAAGCTGGACCTCATAACAGAGAAGCATAGTTTCCTTTCTTTGTCCAACAACCTTAAATATTCCTCTGTTTTTTTCTGTGTCCAACAAAGCTGGAAAACATGAGGACATCTGAACTGTTATTTAGTTATATCAGTAAGAGGTCTTTCTTAATTGATAATGGAATTGAGTGTGGTTTTATAATAGATCTAGATAAGTTTAATTTGTTTTCTCAGCCTTGTAAAAATAATGTCAGAGCTTGCTGTCTATTTTGAGAAATTCTCTCCAGGGTTTAGTGTATGTTCATATGCTACCAGAACCATTTGTTTCCAAATGAAACATAGATTGGATAAGTTCCCTCTTCTCGTTTGAACAATACCACTTATTAAATTTCAATTCCTGTCAGTCTGATTGCATCAGGTCCATATCTCTTTGCTGATTCCCTATCAAAGTTGGCAACTGTGCAGTTCTACCCCAGTATTTCTTCTTCTCATATGGACTTTTTCCTCTTTTGTTGATTTCACTTTTTCTGACACTCTTAATTATTGTTTTATAATTTTGTACGATTCCAAAAACGTTTATACTTCTCAACACCATGGAGATTAAAAGTAGATAGAAAGGCATTAATTTAGTTATTTTTTCCCATTAACTTATATACAATGTGGGTGGTGTGTCTGTGTAGTGTGTGTGTTTGTATACATGTGCACGCGCACACATGTGTGTCCATCTTGGCATTCTGTATTGAATATTTGCGGGACAGAAGAAAACTTCGACTTGGTTCTCTTTTTCTACCTTGTGGGTTCTAGGGGTCAAAGTCAGATCATAAGTCTTGGTAGTAAGCTCTTTAATAGATGCGCTATCTCTCAGTACTGGTTCCCTTCTTACTGCCACTTTACCTTGCTTGCCTCGGATTACTATCTCAATGTCTCCCTGCTGTCATACTCTCCATTTTCTTGGGTAACTACTCCACAGTTAAAATTTGTCTTCCTTTCTAGTATTCTTTGCTTGATTTGTCCATCTAGTGTAGATATTTATAACTCATTACTCATCATTACCATGAAAACTTCCAAGCTCAACACTGTTTCCATTCATAAATGAAAATAGATATGGATAAACACTCATTTCATTCTTTTCTTTGTATGGCTTTGTTCTGAATTGTCTCTAAAATATCATCAAGTGAAAGTATTAGAAGTCTATTTCCCTAGCTCACATAAAACCACTTTAGTATAAGTACTTCATATTCTCATTATATAATACTTAAGTAATCTTCATTTTCTATTGCTTCTGCCTAGAGTTAGAGATTCTCTCATTCATAAGTCTCATGTAGGAATCCCTTGCCCTCATATTTTTACAAAGCTTAGGTTAAATCAGTTAGTATCTCAGGGATTGAAAGTTGCCTAATCCTTCTTTTTCTTTTTCTTTTTCTTTTTCTTTTTCTTTTTCTTTTTCTTTCTCTTTTCCTTTTCCTTTTACTTTTTCTTTTTCCTTTTTCCTTTTCTTTTTATTAAATACTTTTATTTACATTTCATATGCTATCCCCTTTCCTAGTTTTCCCTCCAAAAATCCCCTATTCCATCTCCCATACCCCTGCTCCCCAAGCTACCCACTCCCATTCCTGGGCCTGGCATTCCCCTATACTAGGGCATTGAATATTCACAGCACCAAGGACCTCTCCTCCCACTGATGACCAACTAGGCTATCCTATGCTACATATGCAGCTAAAGGCCAAGTCCCATCATGTGTTTTCTTTGATTATTGGTTTAGTCCCAGGGAGCTCTGAGGTACAGGTTAGTACATATTGTTGTTCCTCCTATGTGGCTACAAATCCCATCAGCTCTTTGTGTATTTTCTCTAGCTCCTTCATTGGGAACTCTGTGCTCAATCCAATGGATGACTGTAAGCATCCACTTCTGTATTTGTCAAGCACTAGCAGAACCTCACAAGAGACACCTATATCAGGCTCCTGTCAGCAAACTCTTGTTGGCATCCATAATAGTGTCTGGGTTTGGTGGTTGTATATGGGATGGATCCCCAGGTGGCATAGTCTCTGGATGGTCATTCCTTCTGTCTCTGCTCTGAACTTTGTCTCTGTAACTACTTCCATGGTTATTTTGTTCCCTCTTCTAAGAAGGATTCAAGTATCCACATTTTAGACTTCCTTCTTCTTGAGTTTCTTGTGTTTTGCAAATGGGCAGTCTCTGGATGGTCATTCCTTCTGTCTCTGCTCTGAACTTTGTCTCTGTAACTCCTTCCATGGGTATTTTGTTCCCCCTTCTAAGAAGGATCCAAGTATCCACACTTTGGTCTTCCTTCTTCTTGAGTTTTTTTTTTTTTTTTTTTTTTTTTTTTTTTTTTTATTTTGCAAATTGAATCTTGGGTACTCTGAGCTTCTGGGCTAATATCCACTTATCTGTCAGTGCATATCATGTGTGTTCTTTTGTGATTGAGTTACCTCACTTAGGATGATATCCTTCAGATCTATTCATTTGTCTAAGAATTTCATAAATTCATTGTTTTTAATAGCTGCGTAGTACTCCATTGTGTAAATGTACCACATTTTCTGCATTAATTCCTCTGTTGAGGGACATCTGGGTTCTTTCCAGCTTCTGGCTATTATAAATAAGGCTGCTATGGTCTGTGGCACATAGTGAAGCATGTGTCCTTATTACATGTTGGAGCATCTTCTGGGGAATCACCATCCCTGACCTCCAGCTGTACTACAGAACAATTGTGATAAAAAACAAAAACTACATGGTACTGGTACAATGAAAGACAGGTAGATCAATGGAATAGAATTGAAGACCCAGAAATGAATCCACACATCTATGGTCACTTGATCTTTGACAAAGAAGCTAAAACCACCCAGTGGAAAATAGACAGCCTTTTTAACCTATTGTCTTGGCTCAAATGGCAGTTTGCATGTAGAAGAACGTGAATTGATACATTCTTATTTCCTTGTACAAAACTCAAGTCTAAGTTGTTCAAGTAACTCCACATAAAACCAGATATACTGAAACTAATGGAAAAGAAAGTGGGGAAGATCCTCGAACATATGGGGACAGGGGAAAAATTCCTGAACAGAACACCAATGGCTTGTGCTGTAAGATCAAGAATTAACAAATAAGACCTCATAGAATTTCAAAGCTTCTGTGAGGCAAAGGACTTTGTCAGTAGGACAAAACAGCAACCAACAGATTAGGTAAAGTTCTTTAGCAATCCTAAATCCAATAAGGGCTAATCTCCAATATATACAAAGAAGTCAAGAAGCTGGACTCCAGAAAATCAAATAACCCTATTTAAAAAAAAAATGTGGTACAGAGCTAAACAAAGAATTCTCAACTGAGGAATAACAAATGGCTGAGAAGCACCTAAAAAAATGTTCAAAATCCTTAGTCATCAGGGAAATGCAAATCAAAACAACCCTGAGATTTCACCTCATACCAGTCAGGTAACAGCAGATGCTGGCAAGGATGTGGAGAAGGAGGAACACTCCTCCATTGTTGCTGGGATTGCAAGCAGGTACAATCACTCTGGAAATCAGTCTGGCTGTTCCTCAGAAAATTGGACATAGTACTATTGGAAGATCCTGAATTCTTTTTCAACGGGGTTAGAAAAGTATCAAACCATATATCATCACTGTTTACAAAAAAATTGAAAACTTTCATGTATTTGAAACTATCTCATAATCACCTGCTTATGTGGAGTATACATACATAAACTCCTAATCTATTGCTGTAAGTCTCTGGTGAGCCTCACCTTACTGGGGACCCTGTGAGTAAATGATGTGGAGCCAGGAATCAATGCAAAAAGCAAGAGGAATTTATTGCACCAACACATTGGGGTCACCCTATACCGGAAGTAGAAGTGGCGTACATTCACCTTGTTTGGTTAGATTTTATACAGTTTTCAGAGCAGCAGTCATTAGGCACAATGTGATTGGCAGAACAGTGTGACTTTTCAAGCTGATTGGTCTTTAGGGAATGAGGTAGCAAGAACCTCCCTTGTCTGTAGGTGGCCAATGATCAGTCAGTCCTGTGAGATGTGTTTATGTGCTCTGGGCCTCCCCAATATGCACAGGTGGCTAATGGTCAGTCCCCCCACTCCTGTGGTCTGAGGAATGTTAATTAGCATCTCCCTTTTGGAGGGGTTCTCTACCAGGAGGGGGCTGACCTCTTCAATGCATCTCTATCTCTGTTTGTTTCCCCTTCCATTTTATTGTTAGACCATGAACAACTCTTCCTCTCATCATGATTATCTATGTTATTGAATGACTTTATAAGAAAATAACACCATAATCTTGAATATTATTATTCCTACACAAATACTCATGTACTAAATTGCCACATGAAATTTTTCTTGTCCTTAGTTCTTTTCCCTATTGCTCCATATGATCATAATGAGAAACTAGAGTCCTTGGGCAATTGACTTGAAAATGCTTACATCTCTTTATCACTCGCTCCTCTGCCAAGAAGGAAGGATAGATTAATTCACCCTTAAATAATCGTTAGGTATTGTTTACCATGCTTTTTCTTACCTTGTATGTTTTCCCATACACATGCACACACACACACACACAGAGGCACGCATGCATACACACACAAAGAGAGAAAGAGAGAGAGAGACAGAGAGAGACAGAGACAGAGACAGAGACAGACAGACAGACAGACAGACAGAGATACCAGACCTTATTTTGTAAAAATTCTGCTGTCTGCTTTAAGTAAAACATAATCATTAGAAAATCACCACATATTTCTACTTTGCAAGATTATTCTGTAAAATAATACATAATGGATGCATTAAGTTATACTCTGTTTTCAAATTATCTATTTCAGAAGTTAGCTAACTGGTCAATGCCCTGGAGAAAGTCACAATGATTGCTTTGTGTTAGAAGAGAGCATTTGTTTCGATGCCTCCACAGCTTGCCATGACTATCAGACAAGCTCAAGGAGTTCTGAAGAAGATGCTGTTGCTCTCTTTAGGTGAAGATTCTCTGAGAAGATAGGTCATGGAGCAACTTCAATGTACACGAGGGTTAGGTTGAAATTAAAAAACATAGTTACTATAACAAATTACTTTTCTGTGCACTGAGGTATATATAGGAGATATAGATATATTTGTTTACTTATTTTGGTGGTCTATGTTTCTCAAATATATTACTTGTTCATATATATTATATAATTGGCAAAGACTTCAGTTTTATTTTACATTCAAATTGTTTATATAATTTCCCAGCATTCACTTTAACAACTCATTTTGCTCAGGTCCCAATTGTATCTGATCAAAACCACAGGTAGAAAAGAAAGAGAGAGAACTTAGCTATGAGCAGCACCTAGTGAAGCAGATGGAGACAGCATCTGTTCAACATCTGTTCAACATCATTATTGGTGATGAGAGTCTTCTCTGTAAGATGATGGAGAACTATCCCTTCAGCTACATGAAGTACACAACTGATCCTCTGTTCTTTCAAATATTCCAATTCCCTCAGACTCCTAAAATACTGCAACATCAAAGGTGTATCAATTCTAAGCTATGAGTTAAATACAACATTTTGGTAATTTTAAATTATTCTATTAGAAAACTTTGACAGGAGTATACCCATCAAGACTTTTATTTAAATTAGGTAGAGAAATATTCTAAAATATACTCAATGTGTATTATTGATTCATTTGTTATTATTGTAATCTTTATTATTGTATTCTTTTCTTGGCTTGTCTCCCCAAACTATGACAATATTTGTGTCCTTCATATGTATGAAGGATAGACACACACACACACACACACACACACACACACACATCTCACCTCAAATGTTCTGGGCTTTTACATGGTCACATTTCAATTTTAATACCGTGGTCATACCTTTTTACCTTCCATTTATCTTGACTGTTATATATTTGTTAAATGAATTGTGGTTAGACGAAGTGGCTTTGATCTTAGTATTTTTCTAACATTATTTTAGACCAGGATTCAAAATATTAAAACTTATAACTTACTTGATTCTTTTTAGTTATTGCATTGTTAATGTATCTATTTAAAAAAAGGTAAGTCATTTCAGCTGGCATTGAAAAGTGAACGTGCACCATTAATTCAAAAGTGAAGCTTTAAATTTAAATAATAATTATATCTAGGAAATTTTGCCATGTGACTGGTCATTGCAAGAAACCATTGTCACATCAACCACCCTAGCCATCCCATAATAGAATGTCCCTGGTTTGTGAGCTTTAAATGAATGGGTACAGATACAGGGGCAAATACCAGTTCTAGTAGGCTTTATGTGTCTCATTCTATTGTTGACATAGAGCAAGGAGTGGAAAGCCTTAAGAACAAGTCAAGACCCACCTATTCTTCTGAACTGACTGTTCTTTTCATCAGGAACCTCTGCTCCTACTTCTCCACAATATAGCTTACACATTCAATAAATGGCTGAGTCATTGGTTTACAGAGACTTCAGAAAGAAATTTCTGCTGTTTGTTTAGGAAATTAAAGAGATGTGTTGAAATATGGAAATTACAGCCTGTCATTCACAGGGCCGCCTTTTTGTCTCAGACATTCAGAAGATATATACAAGTGCTACAAACAACCTAACAGTAAAATGTTTTCAATGCCACAATTCAGTGAAATAATAAAAGCACACTGGATGGTCTTGGAGATCATGAAGGAACTATTGCTTGTGTAGCAGTTTTGTACTGCGATGTTGTATTACTAGAATAACTTACTTTTATTTTTGATGCTGATACAGAAATCTGTGCATTGATGTGATAAAATCATGTTAGACACTTTAAAATATATTTGATGTTTCAACTATAGGCCAGAGAAGGAAGCTTTTTGTGTCCCGAGACCACTCTGATGTCTTAGATTTCTTTCTATTCAAAGAGTGGACCACAATCATTCAATGCACTAGGGTAGAAATTGTTGGCTAAATACTGTTTGGCAATGGTGTGCACAAATGACTTCCCAGATATCAGTGGGTGGTTGCACTTTCCTGACAGATAAAAGCCAACACATACTGTTACCTAAGACACCCCCTACTTAAATATCTGTTGAAGGAACCTGGTTGATAGGATTCCAAATCCAGGGCTGTCCCTGATGGATTTGGTCAGCTGCAAAAAATGAACATGTAACAGTCACTGGCAACAGGCTTTGCTTACATGGGACATTATCCCAGCCACTGCTTTAACTCCAGTGACCTTTTCCCCAAACACTTAAGACAGCAAAGAACTTGGCAAAGAGGTAGAGAAAATATAGTTTTAGAATTTAGGTTGGCAGGACTGTAAGCTACTGAGACCACATGACTTCTGTGGCTACAGACTCTGTGATCACAGATGCGAACTCTTTACACACAGATACTGCTGATATTACACTTGCCTTTGGAAATGAGATTTCTAATCATGGAGTATACACCTGTTAAAATGTTTTACACTCTGAATATGCAACTTCTTTAAGTGCTTCATTTCTACAGAAGCAAAATTCAATTCCCCTTTCATATGCTTCTTTGTTGCTGAACAAATGACACATATTTTTAGTAATCTGATAGCTGGGCTGTGGAATTCCAGTATTTCTCATTTAACTACAGTGAAACACAAAGCATTTCTCAGAATATAGCATATAGTTGCCAGAATGGCTACTTCCCTGCTTACCCACACTTTAGGAAGTGAGAAATAAACAAAGCTTCACCTCTCCTAGAATGTTTCTTGCTTAGCTTTTACCTACCTAACAGAGAAAACGAGGTTAGGTTTACTAAAACAATCAAGGATGCAGGAAATTTGAGATTTGGGACAAACTCTTGTATGCTTCTGTATCAGAAACTGGTAAGATTCTGTCTTTGCAATGAGCCTCCAGAAGCTATACTAACATCAGTAAAAGTCACTATGTAGTGCCTTTCTTTAAAATTCTGTAGATGAAAGGGAAAACCATGTTCATAGAGGCTTTCTTTAAATACTGCGTGCTCTGCTCTGCAGAGTTCACAAAACTTAAAATACAAACAAATAAACAAATGCTATGCTTCTCTGCCCTTGAAAGATAATTTGTTCATCAGCCTTCACATATTACAAACTGGGTTTGGTCTTTAAGTGGAGAGTAAGGAGCTCTTTACAACCTGGAGAGAAAACATGCCTTTTAAATTTTATTTTTTCAGCATGATTTAGAAATAGTTTATAGCTTGTGTGTGTGTGTGTGTGTGTGTGTGTGTGTGTGTGTGTGTGGTGTTAGGTTTAAACACACTCCTTTTCTATTACATGGAAGGGAATAATCCCTTGGTTCTCTGTTTTTATTGGTTCGTTTAATTCAGTTTTGTTTTAATATATGCATGTTAGTGCCTACTGAGATGCATGTGCATTATTATAGAGGCATGAATGTGAAAGCCAGAAAACAAATTTAGTCCATAGGAGACATTTACTTTTTTATCTGACAGTGTTTTTCATTGTCTTGCACCTTACCAAGTAGTGTGACCTGGATCATCATCAAGTCTGTGCTTCTCCAGAACTAGAAAACACATGCATATATCTATATGTGATTTAGTGATATGGGTTCTGAGGCCCAAGGTCAGGTATCCATGCTTGGGCAGGAGGCATGTCAGGAATTGAATCATCTTCCCAAATTGTTCCATGTTTTTTTTTTTTTTTCTCTGATTTGCTGCTTTAATGTATATCCATGACATTCATTTGGATGAAACCATTGTAATCCATTTGTCCAATATGTCAGTTAAAAGTTCGCTATTGATGTTTATAAGGTTATAGAAATAGAGATGCCCATAAAGTGTTCCCTGGAAAACATGAGGACCAAAATTTGATCATCAGAATACTGGACTTCACTTTATTACTCATGTAGCCTGTTTGCTGAGCTCCAGATCCCAATGGGGGAATATGTCAAGCCACAAAATAACAGCTCCGACCATGAAAGAATATTCTCTCTCTCTCTCTCTCTCTCTCTCTCTCTCTCTCCCTCTCTCCCTCTCTCCCTCTCTCTTACACATACACACACATACACACACACACACACACACAAGCATGTACATACAACTATATGCACTTAAGTGCACACACCAAAAGTGTTGATGACCACAGTCCTTATATTATTGTAGATGAAGTAATGTTCCACTGGTATCACATTCTGTGCCATGTGAGATTTTAAAATCAAAGTGCTTAGTATGTAACGTCAACTCAGTGCTTCACTTTTATTTGATGGCTAAAGTTATAAAGTTAATTAAGTATTTTTGTTTTGCAGAAACATTCAGTTACTATAAAAACTTCTATTTTCCAGAATATATCTGGAATGTCAGAATATTTCTGACATTTCTGATGAAGTAATTCCTTATTATATCCAGTATCTATGGTAAACTCACTAATATAAAGACTAGGATCTTCTTAACTCAATGTAGCAATAAACTCTGGTAGTCATGTGACAGGAAAGAGGTGGCTCAATATGATACCTCATGCTCATGGTCTGGGGCTTGAAATGAGAATGATTTGAATCATTTTCCATATGTAAACCTCTATCTTTCCTAAGGATCTACTCCACTGGCATTTAACAAGAGCAGACAGTGCAGAGACTGTCACAGCTTTTAATAATTATAATGATATTTAACATACATTCTGTTATTTTAAAAATGAAAGAAATCAAATGAGTGTCAGACAAATGCTCTGTTCTCGCGGTCAGCTGAACATTAAAGTGATAATGTCTTAATTGTGAAGATCACAGTCCTAAATACAACAGTGACCATTTAAAGAGAGAATAGCCTTTCAGAAAAACTGCTTCAAATTAAGAGCTCAAACTTCATAGACTTCAATTGCAATCTATCATGTTGAAGATAGGTGGTTTATGTTCAGGGATACCTTTTACATTTCTAGGATTTCTTGGCCTTATTAATTCAAATCTTGCTCTAAATGCATGCATGTAGCCAAGATAATTACTAGAAGGCAAGATCAAAGCCAGCATATTATAGTCCTATTCCATTTTCTGCTGATGTGAGTGATCTGTCTCTCCTTTGATGTTCTATGCTTCTATAGCAAAAGTACAGAGGATAAAAATACTACACCGTGTAATCTGGCATTTATCCCATGAGAGCAGAATTTCAAATTGTGACACATGTCAAGAAGTTAAAAAAAAAAAAACTTAAAAGAGACACATGCTTTTTAAAGCGACATACTGTGCATGTAAACACCATTTTCCATTACAAATTTAGTTCCTGGTAAAAAATTCAAAGAATTTTTGTAACTTTAGTGGAAGAAAATAGTTACCATATTTACAAGCAATTACATGTGTGCCTAATCCTTTATCCACCTAATGAGAGCTGTTGAGTGGAAGCAGAAATACGGAGCACTCATGTGTATGTGCACAAACACTGAGGACTCAGAGGTACTCTGCATGCAGTGTGCACTGAAAGCCAGCTGGTTTCAGTTTTCTGAATTTTTCCTCATCTTAGGTCAGGATGGGCAAACCCTCTGCTCACCTTGTACTTTTTTTTTTCACTGAAGGAAAGAGAGCTCTTGTTCTATAGTGTCAATTCTAACATATAAAGTGGCTCCTATACTGCATATATAGCAGTATTGCATTGAATGCTTGATGTTATTGTTCTCATTGTACGGCTGTTATGCCCACTCCAGTGAAGTCTGCCTATGGGGTCAAAAGGCCTGGAAACACGAGGCAAAGAGTTTCAAGGAAACTCATCAGCCTCCTGGAACCTTGGCATTCTCATAGCCCATATATTCAAACCCTATATGAACCTTAGTTTGGTGTATGCTCTCAGTATTGTTTTATTATAAGTACCTTTAAAGATTGAATTTTGACATAGGTAAGCATCCACCAGTGTTCCAATGTCCTAGAAAATCCTTGAAGCCAATGAGCTTGGAATTCAGCAGGAATTCAGTGAGAAGGTTACCTATTCAGTAACATTCAAATTTACTTCTAGTAGAGACAGTGAAACTAATTAGGAATTACAAAGAACAGAGCTAGAATAACTCCGGGCTAGTCTGCAAAGTGATTACTTAGGACAATAGTCCCACCCAAACAAGGGAATATACAATGGCCTAGCAAATAGGTGGGTTAACCATGAAAGAGTTAGGGAATCCCCCTGGGACAGGTTTGTTCACTAGGCCCAAAGGAACAGCATAATCAGGTATTTACTAAGAACACCTGGTGGTGGGTTTAACAATAGACTAGCATTACACCTGGCTCCATTCTAAGTGGTAAACTGTGACCTGGTCCCTGCCATCTTTTGATGTATGCATTCCTTTTGTTTTATGTCATTTGTCTTTTCTTGTTTTTTTCTTCTGTATAAAAAAAGTCCGTTTTTTTGTTTGGACATTACACTGAGATTCAACACACTGTCTTGTGTCCTGTCTGTTTGTCACCCCCACTTTCGCTGACTCCTTCACCCACCTGCAACCCATTCCTCGCAGATAGGAGACCCAAAAGAGAGGTTCATCTGTGGCATACTGCATTTAACCTTGTCCTATATTGTGATAGATTACCTTTGAAACATACTAAATTAGAGTGGGTGGGTGGGTGGGTGAGCACTTACTTGCTTGCTGGTATGGTTGCTTCCATATGAACTTAGCATCTGCAGACTGTAGTATTGCTTTTAATGTTACCTTTCCTCATAATTTAAATTGAGTTCTTGCTTTCCTCAAGGAAAGTGATATTTTCCCATAATGCCTCTGTTACCCCTGGATTCCAGTTTGTTCTATTTTGGAATTAGAGCACTCCTAGGCACCCAATCAGACCTACATGTTTTGACAGGAAAATACAACTTTGTGCAGACATCATGTCTATCACATTTTAAGCACAATAAAAGATATTGAGAAAAGTGGATTTGATGGGATATGGTTTAACCAATATACTTCACTTCAAATAGAAATCAAAACCAGTTTTTATTTTGAAAAATAATGCTTTCCTTTTTCTATGTTCAAAGACTCTCAATTGCCAGACAGATTATAAGGCATGATATTAAAGTAAACAAGAACTAAATATCTATCAATTATCTATTATCTATCAATAATGTTTCATGTCTCTACCCTCTATTTATCATCTATTACATATTTATACTTATCTATTATATATTATCTATCATCTAGCATGTATCTATAATCTATCTATAATCTATCATTTATCTCCTTGTCATTTAATTTTAAAGTTAGTTCTTCCTTCTTAATTCTCCATTGATAAAAGTAAGTTTCCAATAATAAAATACCATACAATACAGTGCTTATCATTTAGCATAGTAAGGGACTGGACACAGATGTGGAGGGTAATATCTTGGTGTTCTTTAGTATATCTGCATGTTACAGAATTTAGAAATGCAGAACTACTAAGCATTACAGATACCATGGTGCTGAGCTCTGACAAAGATCAGTCACAAAACTATAAAGCACAGTTTCTAAAATGTCTAGAAGTCATTCTTTGATATAAAGATTGAGAAATTATATTTTGCTACAAGAAGTGTCCTTAGAATTAGTTCAATCCTTTCTGTCTCAATGCCTGGAACTGAGCACAAGACAGAACAGACTATCTTACTGGTGCTTTATGCAACCTGTTTGCTACTTTTTGGTTCCTATTACTGAATGTAGTCTTTATTTGTGCTTACTTGTAAACACTGCCATTTAATATGTGCCACACATTTTAAATACTTACTTCTATCCACTAACTAGCTATTATGGAGAACATTTATCAACAAAATTTACATGCTTGAGCTCTCTCTTTCATTGACATGAAACTAGGAAATTGTCTTTAGAGATGGATAGGATATGTGGGTAAAACCCTCACAATGGGGTTATAGTTCTGAAGAGAGAAAAAAGGAGACTCAGGATCCTCCATCCCCTCTTTCCCACAGAAGAAAGAAGACTATGGAGACTATCTGAAAGGAAGAAGTATCTGGCTCTTGGACTTCTAGTATTCCAAACTAGATACTAGTCTACTAGTGAGAAATAAGTTGTCAAAGTAATACAGACTATGGTAATGTGTTAGTTCAGAAGGGACTAAGACCCTGGTTGCTTTCCACTACTCCAACAGATTTATATATCATCTCTAGAGCAAAGCGCTCAGATTTCTATCTCCTTTCTGAATGGTCCTCCCCAGAGATCTAGGCTCAGGATAGCATCTGCTTCCTCTGGCTGTCTCTTTAGTCATCTGTATCAGTCTGTTTCCTTCAGCTTCTTGAGCAACTGCTGTGCCTCAGGCAGACTTTAAAACACTTCATATGTTTGGACTTACTTAGTCTCATAATTACTCCATGAGAGTTCCAGGTTACACATAAGAATGCATAACAGGTACGTGTTCATGTTTAAGTAGACTGTGATATATATCTCAGACTTATTGAGTCTCAAAATGAACTCTTGATTTCCTGAACCTCATGTTACTTTCCCATGCCAGAAGAGGAAACACCCAAACTTTTAGTATCTTCAAGTCCTGGATCAACTCAGTTTCAGTACTTTCAACTGCATCAATCCATTGTCAAATCATGAGTTTAGCCTATGACCACCATCATCATGTAAACTCCTATAACATCTTCCTAACTAGCAATTGTATTAAAGTTATCCAAGGAAACTATATTCAAGATGAGATGGCTTAGTAATTAAGAGCACTGGCTGTTCTTCCAGAGGACCCAAGTTCAATTTCTGCTACCTACAGGGAAGCTCACAGCTGGCTATAACTCCAGGTCCATGGAATTCAGTACATCACACAGACATACATGAAATAACATGCAGGCAAAACACCTATGTACATGAAAAAAATAAATCATTTTAAAAATTACCTTTGTGCTTGCCATCCACTTATTGCTATATTACTAAAGTTCAAGCATGAACTTCTTTGTGTAATGGAAAAGTCTCTCATGATCTTACTCCCAATAGTACCTGGAACTTCTCCTTCCATTTGTTTTTACAACACATTTTTATACTTAATTCTTTTGCATGTTTCCTTAAATGTCTTTTTTTTTTTACTATACCAATTAAATTACCAAAAATGTTTAACTCATTGTCATCACCAAATGTTCTCAGTTTTCTTTAACATTCTTAGTTTCTTCATAATGTACTTATATTAAATCATTTTGCAAACCTCTTCACTACTACTCTCTAAGCTACACAGGAATACAGTCTCTATCTTGTGTTTTGATAGAGACTTTTGTGTCTTATGCTTTTAAGTATCAACAAATATCAGTTAACTAAATTATATTTTGGGAATTGGTCCAAATCTACAAGTCCTTATTTCTGTAGAAAGGATCAGAGATTAGAAAAGTTGTGGAACTTACACTGTAACTCACTACTACTGAATAACAAACTTTAGTTTCTCTTGAGTATAACTGAGGTGTGTCATTTTCAGAGCCAGGATGAAATCACTGTGTGGGGCTGTGGGTGTAGGGCAAGATGGGGAAGGGACAGAGCCCGTGTCCTGCCAGATGAGGGGAACCAGGAGTCCAGGAGACATGAGGGAATGCCTTCAGCCCCATGTAGGTGGGAATTACCAACACTGGGTACCTGGGTTTAGACCTCTGCTGGATTGGCAAACAGACTGTCTGTGCACAGCCCATTGCCTCACAAATCCTCCTTTTGTTTTTATAAGCCAAGGGGGGTCACTGTGTGACTGTATCATTTGTGGTGAAAATTTAGAGTGGGTTGGAATTACCAGAAGAAAACATATAGCCTAGAGAAGTAGCACAACAAAGCCAGAGTAGGAAGGAGGGTTAAGAGTAAGGGTTGGGAAGGCAAGAGATTATACAATCAATCAATTGTTTCATAGGTAGTATAATTTGAGGGTAATAACATCAGGTTTGAATAGCAATTACTTAATCTAGATAGACATTTTGTTTTCTTCACTATCATGTAACTTCCTCTAGTAGCCATTTGGCTTTGGCAAGAGAGTTCATCTGTAGCTGGAAGATCTCAAGTCTGTCTTTTGTAGAGTTTTAGTGCATGTCTTGGGAGTCTTCAATCAGATGAGATTTTTGGAGTAAGGGAGCTTTGTTGTCTGTAGGTTTCAGGAGATGGCGCTGTTTCAGGTGGATATGTGGTAGCAGGCATTATGTGGATATAGACCTATAGAGTAATTGTAACAAAGGAGCAAAACTCCAGCAGGGGATGTCTGCATAGGGTGGATAGCAAACATTATGCCTGCAATGGTTTGCTTAGGAACACATCAGTGTCTGCTTTGGATGGCTGAGAAAGAAAATATGTTAATTGTGTATCTGGGATAGGCAGTAACAGTTTGTCAGTAAAAGGAAACTGGTTGTTAATTAAAGATTGGATGATTTTTTTGAACCTTAAAGGAAATCTTAAAACAAGTTGAAAAATTTTTTGGACATATGTCATGAGTGCTAGAGAGAAAATAAGCATTTAAATTAAGAAGCAAGAAAATTTTGGGATTAAAAGCACGATTTAGGTGTTCCTGTAGGGGGAGCACAGCCTTGAGTGCAGTTTTCTCGGGCTTAATTGGGTGGGGGAGGGGCACATTGTACCTTGAGGTTGCCCTGACTTCCCCCTGTGTTTGTTTCTTCTAGGAAAGCAGGAGGCTAAAATTTAACATAGGGGATTGAGTGAAAGGCTTTTTTTTTTTTTTTTTTTTTTTAGATATTTTCTTAATTTACATTTCAAATGCTATCCTGAAAGTTCCCTATACCCCACCCCCCTGCTCTGCTCCCCTACCTACCCACTCCCACTTCTTGGCCCTGGTACTCCCCTGTACTGGGGCATATAAAAATTACAATACCAAGGGGTCTCTCTTCCCAATGATGGCCGACTAGGCCATCTTCTGCTACATATGCAGCTAGAGACAGGAGCTCTGAGGGTTCTGGTTAGTTCATATTGTTGTTCCTCTTATAGGGTTAGAGAATCCTTCAGCTCCTTGGGTACTTTCTCTAGCTTCTTCATTGGAGGCCCTGTGTTTTATCCAATGGAAGACTGTGAGCATCCACTTTTGTATTTGCCAGACACTGTCATTTTAGCCAAAGCGGCATAGCCTGTTAGCCAATATGAGAGGATGAATCTTGTCCTCCAGCCTGCAAAGACTTCAGGGAACCTCATATCAGCCAGCAGAGGAAAGAGAGCTCAGAGCAAGTACTGCCTAGGCAGGCACTGAGGGCTGGGCCATCATTTGCACAGTCACAGATCAAAGCAGAGAGCAAGCTGGGAGGGGCAGCAGAGTCTGTGGAAACCTTCTGTCACAGCAGAAACCTGTGAGAGTGACTGAGAGAGTAGGGAGGAAGCTTGCAAGGAACACTGTGGAGAGAGGGAGAGAGAGAGAGAGAGAGAGAGAGAGAGGAAAGGGAGAGAGAGGGGGAGGGGATTAAAAAGCCTAGTTTTTGAACTAGATCACTCACAGTCTTGAGCAACTTGGAGTTCTGATGTAGGTCTCTGTGTGCAGAGCATCTTCTTTAGCTGGTTCTCTTTTGCATGTCTTACATGGATGGTGTAACTATTATCTTGCTACCATTTGTGGGGCTGCAGACCCAATACCAGGGGCCCCAGGGTGACACTCTTGGCCCAGGGAGAGAGGGCAAAGGGAGAGAGTTTCCTAAGAAATTAAAAGTCCTTAGTCCAGTCAGAGGTTGGAGGCCTTAGGCACAGCTCCTTAGGAGAAAGCCTATCCCATCATCTAAGCACAGTAGGCCTTGATGAACAGAGACAATCTATGGTTTTAGAGCTTTATTGTAGAAAGGCAGGGAGAAAGGAGAGAAGGTGGAAAGAGAGAAAGAGAGACTGGCCATGGCCAAGAGGAGGGAAGGGGGAAAGAGATAGAAAGAGGAAAGGCTAGAGAGTAAGGTTAAAGAGAGAGCAGTGAGGTGGGGCCAAGCAGCCCCTCTTATAGTGGGCTGTTATCTTGCTGTTGCTAGGTAACTGGGAGGAGTTTAGCCTGAAGGTCAGAAGTTTGAAACATTATGTATGTGACTAAAAGCCACATGCTTCTCTTGTGGGGTCTGTGGGGCTGGTAACTTCAATAAGAACCAGGGGTTCAGGAGATATGAGGGAACACCTTCTGTCCCATGTAAGTGGGAATTACCACCATGGGTACCAGGGTTTAAACCTTAGGTTGACTGGAGAGCAGACTGTGTGTTCATAGCCCACTGCCTCACATCACTGCACTTATATTCTTTCAAACTCTTGTCTTTCCATAAACTAAAGGATCTATGTGTTTATGGCTCAGTGTCACCCAAATAAAAGGAATGTTTCATATTGGCCACATATATGCAGAGAATCTTAGCCTGCCCATCAAAAATAATGCATAGGAAGATAATAAAATTATCGGTTCCTTAAATATATGTTCAGACTGACAGTTTCAGCAACTTATGTTATTATTTTCTTTAAATAGGGAAGTTCTCCACATCATTCAAACTTCCCTCTGGTTAGAGTTTAAGTTTGGTGTTGGAACTTTAATGCTAGCTCAAACTGTTTTGATTTCCTCATCTTGATGACAAGAGACTCATGTTTACTTATAGAAAATGTTCCAATATATAAGTGTATATCTATAAATATCCCTAGACTTACATAAAGACTTAAAAAATGGCTTTAAATTTACCACTTTTGAGGGGTTGTTAGTTTGTTTTTTCATTTAGGCTGAATCTAATTCTACCTAATAGACTATGATATATTTTCCACCAACTGAATTATTTGAAACAATTACAATTACAAATCCATCCAGTTCAGGTGTTTTTCTGTTTTTCTGCCTTGGCCAAGAGGGTTGTGCAATACATGAGTATCACCTGGTGTACTGGCTAGTTTTGTGTCAACTTGACACAAGCTGGAGTTATTACAGAATAAGAAGTTTCAGTTGGGGAAATGCCTCCATGAGATCCAGTTGTGGGGCATTTTTTCAATTAGTGATCAAAGAGGAGAGACCCCTTGTGGGTGGGACCATCACTAGGCTGGTAGTCTTGGGTTCTATAAGAGAACAGGGTGAGCAAGCCAGGGGAAGCAAGCCAGTAAGGAACATCCTTCCATGGACTCTGCATCAGCTGTTGCTTCCTGCCCTGCTTGAGTTCCAGTCCTGACTTCCTTGGTGATGAACAGCAGTATGGAAGTATAAGCTGAATAAACCCTTTCCTTCCCAACTTGCTTCTTGATCATGATGTTTTGTCCAGGAATAGAAACCCTAACTAAGACTAATTGGTCCCAGCATAGTGGGGTATTCCTGTGACAACGTGACCATGTTTTGGGGAGGACTGTGGAAGAACTTTGGAACTTTGGGCCAGAAAATCCATTAGGTGTTAAGAACTCTGTGGGATGTTGTGTAGGAGCTTGGAAGATAATGTGGAGAACAGTGCAGAAGACGGATGCTTGGCTTGTGAAATTTCAGAGGGAAAATTAAAGGCTCTATCTATTCAGGGCCATTGCTATTTTGACTGTGAAGATTCTCTCATTCTGGTTAGCTGGGGCTGAAGAATCAGCTGTGATTAACAAGATACAAAGAATACTAAAGTGAAAACTTTGCATTATTGATACTGGTTAGCTGGATTTAAGAAATTAGCAGTGATTAAGAAGAGACCAGCATCATTGAGGTGACATTTTCTGGGAAATGTTTTCTGAGAGCATAGAGGCTGGGTTCCAGAGATAGCCAAGGTGGTACCTCATGCTGCAGCAAGACTTAGTAATGTGTAAGAGTTACCCAGGTGGTATTGGTTTTGAAGGCATGAAGGGGTCATGCAGAGCAGCTGAGTCTCAGCACTGTCAGAGGCCATGGAAGGCCATTGGTGAAGGTGCAGCCTCAGTAGTAATTGATGGCCCAGGACTAGAGGGGTCATGCAGTGTTTTGGAGATGCCAGTACCATGAGATGACCACCAAGAACAGCAGCAGCAGTGGAGTACAGGCATCTGGAGCCTAGATGATGAGGTGTGTGCTACAAAAGGCAGATCTGGAGAAGTGACCCAAGCCCTTGCAGGAATCCAGAAGATCGTGAGTGGATACCAGACATCAGACAGTTGGAGTTTGATTTCGCTTTTGATTGTGACTAAGCCCTGATGTTTTTCCCTCTTGAAGGAAGTATTTTAGTGGAGCCCACAGTTAAGAGATTTTTAATTGTAAAGAGAGACTTTGAATTTTAAAAGAGATTGGATATTTTAAAGAGATTGAAATTTTAATAATTTGCAAAGACTGTGGGACTTTTAAAGTTATTTAGATCTTGGGGCTGAATAAGAAATTAAGGGTTGAGGCTCACTAGTGATGTGTTTGTGTGTCTAGTTGACAAGGCGTCAATTGTACTGGCTAGTTTTGTGTCAACTTGACACAAGCTGGAGTTATTACAAAATAAGGAAGGAGCTTCAGTTGGGGAAATGCCTCCATGAGATCCAGCTTTGGGGCATTTCTCAATTAATGATCAAGGGGGAGAGGCCCCTTATGTGTGGGACCATCTCTAGGCTGGTAGTCTTGGGTCCTATAAGAGAACAGGCTAAGCAAGCTAAGGGAAGCAAGCCAGTAAGAAACACCCCTCCATGGCCTCTGCATCAGCTGCTGCTTCCTGCCCTGCTTGAGTTCCAGTCCTGACTTCCTTAGTGATGAACAGCAGTATGGAAATGTAAACTGAATAAACCCTTTCCTCCCCAACTTG
Organism: Mus minutoides; assembly: GCA_902729485.2. NCBI lineage: Eukaryota > Metazoa > Chordata > Mammalia > Rodentia > Muridae > Mus > Mus minutoides. The sequence continues at coordinate 127,788 of LR753314.1, forward strand.
CTTCTTGGTCATGATGTTTTGTCCAGGAATAGAAACCCTGACTAAGACGCCTGGTCTATGTTGATTATCACAGTGAATGCACATCTTCTCCAGCCAGTTCTTTCTTGTGAACTATTTCACCATCTATACAAATGAACAAACCTTGCTGTAAATTTTTGATACAAGGCTTTTTATCTTCATGTATTTATTTACCTTACTGGAGGAGTTCTCTAGATACCTTCCGTAGTATTCGTAGAATATAAATTTGTTTCAATAAGGTAAACATAGTAAACATTTACTGAGAAACACAGATAGTGATTCTGGTCATGTCTTAAAGAAACTCCCCCATTTTCATAGCTAATCTAAGTTTCTGTGTTTATAAATTTTTGTTTTGCTATTACTTTAAAATACTCATTAGAATATTAAGTTTAGAATACTGTTTTTTCAGGCCTTTAAATCACCATGGCCACCTTCTTCCTTATTCCTTTATGTGGGATTATTTTGTAGATATTGAGCATTTTGCATTGCCAAGGCGAATTTTTTTTCTTTATATGTTTATAAAACAGCTTTACAATTCAAGCCATTTCAGTAGATGTTCCTATGTTTGTTATAAAAATGAGGATAAGAGCAATGTTAAATGCTATACAGGTATCTATCTAAAATAGACCTTTGCTTGTTTTATTTAAATATAAATTTTTGTTTCTAAAATTCTCGACAATTAGTAACTTTCTATAAGTTGAAATTAGTAGAAATGGACAATAGTTTAGGATGAACATAATTCACACCTAATGTAGATGATTAGAACCAATGTTTTTGGTGATTTATAGACTATGTGTTAAAGGAACTTGAAAGCAGTGGTTTCATGTTTGTACAAGGCAGGCTGATCTGTATTATCACACAGATAGAGATTGGTCAAGACACACTGCTGAATGCTACTTTTTTTCCCAATTTTTATTAGATATTTTCTTCATTTATATTTGAAATGCTATCCTGAAAGTCCCCTATATCCTCCCCCACCCCTGGCCGACTCCCCTACCCACCCATTCCCACATCACAGTCCTGAACTGGGCGATATAAGGTTTGCATGACCAAGAGGCCTCTCTTCCCATGATGGCCAACTACGCCATCTTCTGCTACATATGCAGCTAGAGTCACGAGCTCTGGGGGTACTAGTTAGTTCATATTGTTCTTCTACCTATAGGGTTGGAGACCTCTTCAGCTCCTTGGGTACTTTCTCTAGCTCCTCTATTGGGAACCCTGTGTTCCATCTAATATCTGACTGTGAGCATCCACTTCTGTGTTTGCCAGGGACTGGCATAGCCTCACAGGAGACAGCTATATCAGGGCCCTTTCAGCAATATCTTGCTGGTGCATGCAATAGTGTCTAACTTTGGTGGCTGATTATGGGATGGATCCACGGCTGCAGCAGTCACTGGTTGGTCCATTCTTTTGTCTTGGATCCACATTTGATCTCTGTGACTCCTTCAATGTGTGCTTTGTTCCTAATTCTAAGAAGGGGTGAAGTGTCCACACTTTGGTCTTCATTCTTCTTGAGTTTCATGTGTTTTGCAAATTGTATCTTGAGTAATATGAGTTTCTGGTCTAATATCCACTTATCAGTGTGTACATGTTATGTGAATTCTTTTGTGATTGGGTTACCTCACACAGGATGATACCTCCAGATCCATCCATTTGCCTAGGAATTTCATATATTCATTGTTTTTAATAGCTGAATAGTTCTCCATTGTGTAAATGTACCACATTTTTTGTATCCATTCCTTTGTTGAGGGACATCTGGGTTCTTTCCAGATTCTGGCTATTATGAATAAGGCTGCTATGAACATAGTGGAACATGTGTCCTTATTACCAGTTGGAACATCTTCTGGATATATGTTCAGGAGATGTATTTCAGGATCCTCTGGTAGTACTATGTCCAATTTTCTGAGGAACCACCAGACTGATTTCCAGAGTGGTTGAACAAGCTTGCAGTCCCACCCACAATGGAGGAGTGTTCCTCTTTCTCCACATCCACACCAGCATCTGCTGTCACCTGAGTTTTTGATCTTGGCTATTCTTACTGCTGTGAGGTGGAATCTTAGGGTTGTTTTGATTTGCCTTTCCTTGATGATTAAGGATGGTGAACATTTTTTCAGGTGCTTCTCAGCCATTTGGCATTCCTCACTTGAGAATTCTTTGTTTAGCTCAGTGCCCCATTTTTTAATGGGATTATTTGATTTTGTGGTGTCCACCTTATTGAGTTCTTTATATATATTGGATATCAGTCCCCTATCTGATTTAGGATTGGTAAAGATCCTTTCCCAATCTGTTGGTGGCCCTTTTGTCTTATTGTCTTATTACAGAAGCTTTGCAACTTTTTGAGGTCCCATTTGTCAATTCTTGATCTTACAGAACAAGCCTTTGCTGTTCTATTCAGGAATTTTTCCCCAGTGCCCATACCTTCGAGGCTTTTCTGCACTTTTTCCTCTATAAGTTTCAGTGTCTCTGGTTTTATGTGGAGTTTCTTAAACCACTTAGTCTTGACCTTAGTACAAGGAGATAAGGATGGATCAATTCCCAGTCTTCTACATGATAACTGCCAGTTGTGCCAGCACCATTTGTTGAAAATGCTATCTTTTTTCCACTGGATGGTTTTAGCTCCCTTTTCAAAGATCAGGTGACTATAGGTTTATGGATTCATTTCTGGGTCTTCAATCCTATTCCATTGATCTACCTGTCTGTCGCTGTACCAGTACCATGCAGTTTTATTACAATTGCTCTGTAATACAGCTTGAGGTCAGGCATGGTGATTCCACCAGAGGTTCTTTTTTTTGTTGGGAAGAGTTTTTGCTATCCTAGGTGTTTTGTTATTCTAGATGAACTTGCAAATTTTCCTTTCTAAATCATTGAAGAATTGAGTTGGAATTTTGTTGGGGATTGCATTGAATCTGTAGATTGCTTTAGGCAAGATAGCCATTTTTACTATATTGATCCTGCCAATCCATGAGTATGTGAGATCTTTCCATCTTCTGAGATCTTCTTCAATTTCTTTCTTCAGAGACTTGACATTCTTATCATACAGATCTTTCACTTCCTTAGTTAGAGTCACACCAAGATATTTTATATTGTTTGTGACTACTGTGAAGGGTGTTGTTTCTCTAATTTCTTTCTCAGCCCATTTATCCTCTGAATGCTTCTTAATTTAAGCAAATTAGAAATTGGAAAGTTGTAAAAATAGGTTTGCAGATTTCAAGCACATGTGGGTATTACAGTAGACACATAGCATAAACATTAGAAAAGTTGTATCAATGCTCAATTTTACACATACAGAAAACTCTAGGAATTCCTGTAATGAAAGTGAGATAAATATGATACCCCTTTCACCGGCACTCTGTGTGTGCTTCTGTCATACTGTCTAGTCAGAACATACTTCAAAATGAAGAAATGGAATTTACTAAGGATTACTGAAATTAGTTTTCTCTTAAACTACTACTCGTACAAAATTTCTTTTACTCCCAAGAAAAGAATCAAGGGGCAAAAGTCTATTCTATGGAACATAATTCATAATTACTAATATCAGAGCCATGATGGTCATTATGAAAATACATATACAATTTTAGTTTATGGAAGAAATCCTGTATATCCATATATCCTCCTGTATATGTTTTAAACTGAAAAGAATTCTAATTGCCTCACAATTGTAAGAAAAGCAAAGCTTGGGATTTAGTAGCAATTGGGGATGGATAGGTTCTTGTTCTTCATACTCAGGCCCTAATCATGTACTTCCTTTTGAAGAGTCTGAGAGAGTCACTCTTTGAGGGATTGGCCCCCTTATCATTTTGAGCAAAGTGCCTGCTCATCATTACACTTTAACTAAAATAGATAGATAAATAAATCAATGAATAAATAAATAGTTAAGAAATTTTTCCCTGGAATTTTAAGTGTCTTCATAATCTTAGTTTTGTATATGAAGAGTTAGATTTCTTCATAAATGTTCCCATGACCCATTATCAGTGATTTTCAGAAGAAACACATCTATTATGATGTCCTGAGTTTGGTATTCTAAATCAATGTGAACATAAAAAATGAGAAAGATCACCTCCATACTAAGAATGTCCTCTGAATACATTAAAGAAATGAATAAATCTTCTCTTCCATCAGTAACCTAAACTGAGGCCAGCATAAGTGGTGCCAAGAGCTTTGCTGATGAAGCTCTGGCCTCAGTACCTAAGTACCCACCACACCTGACTTCGTGTACACACCCTAGCACTTTGGAAGTAGCACATTCAAGAGTGAGTGGAACAGCTCCTAAATAATTAGCATTATTTCATTTTTATTTTAATGACATCTTGAATAGATTGACAGCTACTTACTAGCTTTTAATAAATGCCTAGTATGCCAATTCTATGTACCATGTTCTGGAGAACATAGCAGGCAGTATATGTGGGGCTCATGCGATCATCCACATCAAAACATCTCATACAAAACAACTCTTGGGTCCATGGTTACAGTGACTATTCCACATACAGGCTTCCTTGTTATCAATTAATTCAACTTACTTCTTCATCAATTTTCTTCCCTTTCAGTCTTGATGGTTTTATGACCCAGACCCTGGCAATACCCTCAGGCAGTGCATGTGATAATTGACACATTTTCTAACACAGTATAGTGATGCCCAAGTCACTCCTTTCAGGCCTTGACTGGTGCTTATTTGAGTCTGCAGCAGGGGCTCCTTTTATCCTCATACATCAGAATCCACTGACAGCTCTCCCACACAGGGACCATACTGAGCTCTCCCCTAGGAAAATATATGCAAACACCTCCTGAACATTGAAATGGTTGCTAGGCATCACAATGGTGACATTTTTATGATAAACACACTATGCAAAAGAAGGTCTAATAAAAGAATAACAAATTATTACATCTAGAGGGCAATTTTAGAAGATTAACTGGTGTAATAAATTATTACCAGAGTCAGAATACCACATTACCCTTTAAGGTATTTCACAGTGGAGACAAAATGAACTGGCCTGTAAAAGCCCAGAAATGTAGGAGAGAATAACAAACTGCCTCATCACATTTTTGAAAGATTCTTGTCCAATGCATGTGGAGCTCAGCAAATTCATTGTAATATAAATATGTGGATAGCATAATGACTGTGTGTAATTATTATTTTTCATTCCCCTGTTCTATACTAAGAAACATTATAATCTATGCATTATTTCCTTATTAAAATGCCTGTAATATTTTGTCTTAAAAATATTCAATACATAAATCTGCAAGAACTCAAAATATACATACATACATACATACATACATACATACATGCACAAACACACACACACATAAACACACACACACATATATGTAGACAGAGAGATATTTAAAATAGAGATTTTGTACATGAAAAGTATTTATTGTTTGCGTGTATGGTTTGAGACAAGGTCTCATTCTTTAACCTGGATTTTTCTCAAACAGGTAGAAATTATCTTGCCTCAGGATTTCCTATACTCAAGTCATGGTATGATGTACTACACTTGAGTTCAAATATATTTCATAATAATAAATGCACATATTTATGAACTGTTTCAAATAATTGTTTTCTATGATTATGACAATATATTAAAATTTTAAAGCAACAACATTTCATTTCCATACTTAATTAGTATTATATGTTAAATTAAAAATGAGAAAACAATGTTTTTTCTTCTGGTTATACTTGACTTCAAATTTGAGGAAAATTAATCCTGTCACTTGAATACCTGGAATATTACAGTATAATAATAATGTTGCTTATTTATTTTGTTTGGTTTAGATTTTGTTTTGGCGCTCTCTCTCTCTCTCTCTCTCTCTCTCTCTTTCTCTCTCTCTGTTTGTGTTTGTGTGTGTATGTTTGTGTGTGTGTTCGTGCTTGTTTGTGTGCATGCATACTGTGTGTATGGGAGATGAAGGACATAGATCAGACATGTGGGCATGGAAACCAGAAGAGAACATACACTGTGGTGGTATACTATGTGTTTCAAGTGTCTTGAGATAGAACAGCTCACTGAACCTGAACACTTAGAATTAGGCTATTAACCAGAAAATCCAAGCAATCATCATGTTTCCAAGCCCCAACCCTGCCAGGCATGTGTTAACTATCACAAGGTTTTACATGATGATGATTTGAATGTGAAATGTGACTTCAAGAAGTTAGGTTTTTGTGTACTTGATCCCTACTTAGTGGCATTGTCTTGGGAGGTATCACATTCTATCTAAAGGAAGTATTTTAATAGGGGTATTCTTTGGACTTATAGCCTCAGGCAACTCCTAAGTTATGATTTCTGCTTATATTTGCATTTGAAGATGAATTGTCTCTTTTGGTCAGCTGCTGCCATTCTAGCCATTCTAGTCTGTCATTACAGTCTGTCTTTCTGTCTCTGTCTCTGTTTCTCTCTCTCTCTCTCTCTCTCTCTCTCTCTCTCTCTCTCTCCCTCTCTTTCTCTCTCTTTTTGGAAGTATAAATAAAATAGATAAAAATTTTTCTTCCTGGAATTGTTTTCCCCAATTTTACAGCCTGAGAAATGTCAATGGTACACACAGATGCTGGGACTGTAAATCCATTCTCCCTGCTTTCTCATGCCTCACTCACTCCCACCTCCAATGAGCTGTATTTACAAACTTGGTCTTTGTATATTCTTAGTGCTATCTATTTAGATGTTTATAATCATCCATAATTAATTTTATTTTTATAGATAAATCTGGCCTTTAGCAAGAAATACAGAAGAAAGAGAAAAGGGGGACATAGGGACTAAGAAGAGTGAAGGGCCAAAAGAAGAAAGAACTAAGAGAGACAGAGACAGAAACGTTAAGATTCAGTGCAGCATTTTTTAATTATTAGATATTTTATTGATTTACATTTTAAATGTTATCCCCTTTCCTAGTTTCCCCTCCTAAAATCTTCTATCCCCTCCCTACTCCCCCTGCTCCGCAACCCACCCACTCCCATTTCTGGCCCTGGCATTCCCATATACTGTGGCATAGAACCTTCACAGGACCTAGAGCCTCTCCTCCCATTGATGACCAACTAGGCCATCCTCTGCTTTATATGCAGTTAGAGCCACAAGCCCCACCATGTGTTTTTTTTTGATTGGTGGTTTAGTCCCAAGGAGCTCTGGGGGTACTGGATAGTTCATATTGATGTTCCTCTTATGGGGCTGCAAACCCCTTTGTGGGTCACACTACCTTCCTGCCAGCAGGAAAACACACCAACGCCAGGATCCTTCTACAGACTGCTTTATTGAAGCCTTGAAAGAGGAAGACCCAGAGCCCAGAAAAGCATCGGCTTATATAGCCAAGGAGGAGGCGTGTCTTAACCGGATTGGCTGCTGGGCCATCACTCATGTTAAGCCCCGGGCTGGGCGGTGGTTAAGCAGCAGGGGCATGCACTTTTGGGTTGTTTACTAGCTCTGTACAGGGGGTGGTAACAGGATGTCTTCGGGTTGTTTACTTGCTCTGTACAGGATGTCGGCGCCATCTTAGAATGGTGCCTGAGCCGACTCGGGAGCGGCCCTCTACACTCCTTCAACTCCCTGGGTATTTCTCTACCTCCTTCATTGTGAACTCTGTGCTCCGTCCAATGGATGACTGTGAGCATCCACTTCTGTATTTGTCAGGCACTGGCAGAGCTTCTCAGGAGACAGCTATATCAGGCTCCTGTCAGCAAGCACTTGTTGGCTTCTAAGATAGTGTGTGGGTTTGGTGATTTTTTGTGGGATGGATCCCCAAGTGAGGCAGTCTCTGGATGGTTGTTCTTTCAGTCTCTGTTCCACACTTTTTCTCTGTAACTCCTTCCATGGGTATTTTGTTCCCCCTTCTAAGAGCTACTGGGCTAATATGCACTTATCAGTGAGTGCTATCATGTGAGTTCTTTTGTGATTGGGTTACCTCACTCAGAAAGATATCCTCGAGATCCATCCATTTGTCTAAGAATTTCATAAATTCATTGTTTTTAATAACTGTGTAGTTCTCCATTGTATAAATGTACCACATTTTCAGTGCAGCTTTCTTATTTCATAAGGTCAGACCTAATTTTTATTTATCTCTTCCCGAGTACCCAGTGTCCCTGTAGTGCTTCTGACTTTGTCTTCCATACAGTAGCCCTTCAGAAGAAAATGATTTTAGGAACTGACCAATGTTGCCATTGTGTTATTCTTCAACTCCACGTCAGGACAATCCTTACTTTACAAGGTTCACTTGGATTAACTAAGGTAAGATGTCAACATTAATAGAGCAGACATCAGGAGAAAAGAGTGACTGGCATGGTTCCTGAAATTATCTATGCATGGACTAGCGATTTGGGTTGAGAAACAAGCAGATTGCAGAATTCATTAAAATGTTTGCATTATCTTTTGTGGAATCTTATGGACAAGGGTGTGACTGATCATGAATGCCTATTAACTTTGATTTCACATTGAGAGTCTTACTGTCATTTGAATTAATTTTCAAGTTATCAATCAGAGAAGAGCTTATGTATTCACATGTGTTAATCTTGCTTTCCTTTTACAGACCTAAGCTCATGACCTGTATCGCTTGCCTTCTCCTTTAAGAACTTTAAAAATATTTTGTGGCCCTTCAGCTAGCAATTCATTCTCTGAAAGAATGAGTCACCTCTGAAAATAAAGAAATTTAAAACAAAAGTCTTTATTTCTCTTTGCCCATTAATACTTTCCTTTCATAAAGAATATTAAATTATTTCAACATTTAATCTATTACACTTTCTTATTTCCTGGGTGAGTTTTAACATGAGAATTGGACAGTGATTCTTATTGTTTTCTATTTTTATGCCTGTGTGCCTTGCATCCACCTTTACTTGGCTTGTTTTAGAAATTTCTTTTTTACTTTTGCGTTCCCTAGTTTTAATACTAAATGTCAATGTGAAGATTTTTAAAAAATGTCTAGTAGCTTATTATACTTATAATATGGTAACTGTCAGTTCTTGTGGAAATTTGTCAGACATTTATCTCTGCTCTTACTTTCCCTGCTTCCCTCCCTCCTTCTCTCTGTCCCTCTTTCTCTCCCTCCCTCCTTCTCTACCTGCCACCCTGCCCTCTTTCATTCCTTCCTCATTGCTCCTCCATTTTATTTAGTTTTTGTTTGTATTTCCCCCTTATATTCCAATTATTTCAAAATCATAATTTTAAATTGTATAACATGTTATATATGTTTTTCTTTTGTTCATTGTATCCTAGAATCATTTTCTATTCATCATTTCTATAACAGTATTGCTATTTCTGCCATTGGCTTTTGATTTGTCCTTAAAATCTCCCCTTACTATACTCACTATACTTTCATTTTCATTAGTATGCCTTTTAAGTTATAAATACTATTTTAAATTTTCTATAAGATAATTATTATATCTCTATTGTATTTAATTCTGGTCTTGTGGTTTACATTCTTCTTCAGATACTTGTTGACATACTTTTTAAAATCTAATTTGTTGGACAGTATATATAGAATAGAAGGCTGCTTTTGATAAAATTGCATTATATAGATATATAAAATTCTCAAATAATAAACTTTAAAAAATAATAATCCCTTCCTCAAATGAGATATTATAATACCCACGTTATAAAATGGTCTGATTATACATTACTAGGTTTATGCTACTCTAATTAGGAGTTGTGTCTGTTTCAATGTTTGCTGAGCTGTACTGCCAGAGACTTCACATCCTCTATTGTTCTTATCTTCTCTCCTATTGTCTATGTGATTCACAGTTTTCCTTAGTTTGTGTCCTTTGTGGGATGCAGCCACTAATCTGGTATCCACTGTGGGCATTTCTGTTTTTGTTATTGATGCAATGTATTGATGTTGGGTGGAGAACGTTCTACAATGCTATAATGACATCTCAGGCCATCAGTCGAGCTGTGCCATTGGTCTGTGACATTCTAAAGTACATTTTAGTCAGACAGCTTCTCCTCTCTGCAATTGAGAGTAAGAGAGAAGTAACATTATTTCAATGCACACACACACACACACACACACACACACACACACACAAACACATAGAGAGAGAGAGGGAGAGAGAGAGAGAGAGAGAGAGAGAGAGAGAGAGAGAGAGAGAGAGAGAAGAAACAAATAAAAGAAAAAAAACCAAGTAAGTAAATGACTAATAGAACAAAAAGAAATGTTGATACAAACACAGTGAAGTTAAAGTCCATAAAATTGTCACTGAGTTAATTTTGTATTCGTCAACTATTCCTAGACATTAGGCCTATCCATGAGTATGGTTGATACACACAGTGATGCTCTATGAGACAAAAGTGATTTTCCCTTTGCCAATGGACATAAATCACTAATAGCTTCTTGGGTAGTGCTGGGAACCTACTTCCTCCTTTAAGTCTGGCTGGAACCCTTGCAGATCTTGCACATGCTTCTACAGTCATCTCTGAATAATATCACACTCTGTGAGAAGATTTTTTCATATAACATCAGAATGCTAAGGGCTACTGTATGGGGGATATTTCTCAGGTCTACACTTTAATTTCTCCTGCTAGAGACCTTAAGACATTTTTCTTATTTCTCAACCATGAAACTCTGTTAGTGTTTGGGGACTACAACACTAGGAGGATAGGTGCTTCTGAAATCCTATGAACTAATATTGGCAATGCTGCATTGTTATTCTGTTCATCAGGTAGCCCAGTTATTCATCAGAACTAACATTTAAGTGTCCTTTTCAGTTTCTGTTGATTCTCCTTTATGTGGTTGGAACTATCTGGCTTCAGCTTTCTCTTCACAATTCTGCACCATAATTTCCTCAGTCTTCTGAATTTTTCTTAATTTTCAATCTTTTCATATTTTTAAGGATGTAAATAAAGATTTTTTTGCTCTCTTTACTTGTCTGAAACTGGGTTTATTACCTTCCAAACACACACAAATATCCCTGTTTATGTTTAAACTTATGTCACCATATTGACAAAATTCTAGAAAAATACTTTCTTTGGCCAAAGTAAATTCTGTGCTCAAGTGTATTTATAGATAAACTAAGTTATACATAAACTAAACATCACAGACACTGAAATTCATTTCGTATATCTGTCTGGAGGCAATGCACACAAGTATGACGGAGAGCAGAATACTTGCTTGGAGAGTCATTACCTGGATAGGAATAATCTTCACTTGTAATTGGGGGACTAGTAAAAATCCATACTCTGATCCTACTTCCCCCACCTGTAAAAACAGGAATCATGGTGGGGAATTTTGTATGAATGCTGTGTGTTGACACATTTTCTGTACTTGAAAAATTCTGGAAGCATTGTAACTGATATGATATCTCAGAGTGTATCAAGAGGTTTCTTTCAGTAGAAGGCATTTTCTAATGCAATTTAGCTTCCACCATATTTACATAAAAGTTAGAGATGTTCAGCATTGTTTTAGGTATGAAAATACCTCATTTTTCATTGAATGAAAATGTGCAATAGGATGTATTGATAAAGCTAGATAGATGTATTCTTAGTTAATATTCTTACAACTATTCATTTTAAGATGTATCGGTGTCATTTCAAAGCATTTCAAAGTATGTTAAAGCTTAGATAATGGGTTTTAATATTCACAAAAATTCAGTACCAACATTGTATTATAAAGGCTTCTCTGGTATTGCAGTATCATACATGCAATATGGGAAGAATAACAATACAATTTTTGACAGTAAAACTAGAAAGTCAGTGGTCTGTATTTTTGTATATTAGGAAAAAAATTTGAAAAAAAAGAAAACATTTAGCTTTATTACACTATTATCTCTTAGTATTCATGCATAATATGTGTCACCTCTATAAATTAGGTTACCTTCCATGATGTTTATAATGTTCTGTAATTATCTTAAGATAAAATTCTTATTCTATCAGTATCAAAACCAAAATATTAGAGTGTGGAGATCTGCACAGTGCCATGCCTTTAAGAGGGTGCTGGTCTCTGCCTTCTGCTAGCCTGATAGCGAGTGCTCTCAGGGATTGGCTAAGGCTGATGATCTGGCTTGCTTATGTGGACCTATCTGCTGTCGCCACATGGCTTACTGGGATAGGTTGTCCTAGGACTGTTTAGCCTATGGGCTGGCTTTCCCCGTGTTCTATTAGTGAGAGTCAGTTGGTGAGAGTCAGTTAGTCAGAGTCAGTTAGTGAGGGCCAGGGAGTCAGGGTGAGGGACTCAGGGTGAGTTAGTTAGAGTTAGGTTAGAGTTAGTCAGGGTCAGTTAGAGTTAGTCAGAGTAAGGGAGTCAGAGTTAACCAGGGGGTTTTAGGGCAGACTAGTCAGAAGAAATTCATTCAAGGTTTCCTGAATAAATTGTTTAAGGAAGAGCTTGGGGGTCGTGTCCTTCTTGCTGGTTGAGAGGTGCACGTCATTAAAGTACAATATTTCTGTTCCTATTTTAATTTAGCACTCCATAAACTTTGACGTAATGAAAGACAACACTTATCTATAATTCTCTGACTAGACTAGCAGTTCTTTAATATTGTAATAATGTACCTTTATATACCATGATAATAATATTAGTTCATATTTATAAGTCCTCTGTATAAGAAGCTCACAGTATCATATGAATATTTGGTAATTAAGGCTATGTGAAAAGTATTTGCATTCCCAATGTACAGGTGACAATCAATTATGAGAAAGAAATACACATGCTGGTCAAAATATTAGTATTAAGTATATCTAGGATACTGACTTTTGAATGACTCTAAATATAATATAGGCTATTAGTGATCTTTGAAGTTCTTGAAGCTAAATCACTCTCAACAAGAAAGCTGAAGCACCATACAGGACTGTGCTACACATGTGTTTTTATGGGGGAACACCATCTGAGTGTGTGTTACCTGTTTCTTCACAGTGGAGCCCCACCTAAGAGCATTTTACCTATGTCTTCTCCTGTTGAAAAAACAACCTGGAGAGTGTTACCTGTGGGTCCTTGTGTCAAATTATCAGCAGGCTGCAGATCACAAGCAATTTTTCAATGAGATGTCGTTACAGAGTAAGGACATTAATCTTAGCAATCTCTCTGTATTAGCTTCATGGTATGTGGTACAGGTATCTTTCACTGCTCTTCAGAAGGAAATTGAATGATTGGTGGACACAGGTCACCATTCAGCCACTTTGTTTTCATTCATGTTTTGTTTGTTATTTAACCTTTGATCCCCAGTAATGTTTGGATTCATTTTTTAAAGTTCTGTAAGTATTGGCACTTTTTTTTTAACCTACAATCTTTTGCCTGACATTTGGTCTTATGTACTGTAGGATTTCCAAGATAGATAAACTTGAGACAGGACTATTTCTCCAGGAAGATATTGAATGAATTTAAAAAAAAAAAAAAAAAAAAAAGAGGTGTCAGTTGTAGAGAAAGGAAAGTGTTGAGAAAAAAACTCCTTATACTTTATGGCCGGATACTTAGTACACACTTACATTTTCAAGTTAAAAGCTGGAACAGAGCTATGTTTTATAAAACAAACATTGCAATAAAGCTGATTCTTATTAGCAGTGTCAAGTCCTGTTACATAGGCAACAATACCAAATCTATGAGATGGTCACATTAATTCCAGAGTTTATGAAACATTTGTACACTTTTGCTTTTCAAGACTCATTGGAGAGGGACTTTGTTTATCTTGTTTCTATTACTTAGTTCTCTCAATGGTGCCTTTCAAAATTAAATAGTTTAATGTATGTTAGCAAAAAGTAAGTGTGGATTGCACACATTGAACTGTATATTTCTAAAACTAAAGTATAGCAGTTAGCTCATACTTATAATTGTCATTTCATTTAACTACATATTGTAATATGTAGTTAAGTCTTCATTTAAACTTGCTTATTAGATCTACTTCCACAAGTAACTTATCCAACTTGAGTGACTCAAAGGCGAGTGCATTCCTGGAAAGCCCCATATCCTTTTAAGAAATGACTTAGACAGGAATCCCTGAACCTCCAGGTACTATTTGCAGACAGCTCAGCTGAAGAATTCCCTCTCATCCAGCAAATGTTTCCTGTTTGTGTAACTGTAACTAGAGCCTAAAGGATCTTGTTACATTTTTGGAGCCTTCTGAGCCTCTATTTTCCAGCCAGAAATTAAAATATTTCTTACACACAAAATTTCTTGTCATGATTATCAACCAAATCAATTGAAGATCTTTTCTCAGTTACTTAAATGTTGCTGATTATTAGAAATTTTTATTTTGGTTTCTGGGATGAATTTCTGATTTTTATTGAATTACCAGTTTTTCAGAGATAAATTTTATCTAGTTATAAACATGATTCAACCCAGTATGCTTTAATGCCTTATATAAAATAAACAAGCTCATGCTTATTAACATTATACTCATTTTCACATTTCATATAGTTTTCAACTTAAACTTCATGTTTTCCTAGACATGAAAATTTGACTTGTTAGATTATTCACTATATATATATATATATATATATATATATATATATATATATAACTATTTGTTTTCTTTTTAATAATTATACCTCAACATAATTTTTGTTCTAACCTCCTTTTTAATACTGAAAATCATTGATCATAAATATTGTAACATTTCAGAAACTTTAATAGCAAAATATATGCATGTTAAAACTGAAAACATGTTTTATTTACTAATTAGTATACATTTTTCTCAATATACTTTTAATTTGTTCCTTTTCCTTCATTTCCACTATTTTGTCCTTTTTTTTCTTGCTTTTCATCTGTATTAATAACATGCCTACTATATCTCTGCAGTAGCCTGTATTCCTCTTCTGTAATCCTTTCAAAAATTTCTGTAGAGGAATTTTAATCCAACCACATGAATGCTCTGGCAAGGGATCACATCTAAAATCCTAGGTCTTCTGGGATTCAGACATGCTGCACACCCTTAATCTCTAACAATGAAGATAAGATTAGTTTGTAGAAGAATTCAGTTATGTTTGAAAGTGACATCTAATTGGAGAACTGCAGAGGGTGACTTGAGAGTCAGTGCAAATAGTTGCAGTACAATTGAGTTGAATTCCTTTGTGAGTTCCTGCAGGTCACCAGAAGCAGTTGAAGTGAGAGAATAAAAAGGAAGCAGAAGATTAGATAAACTGCTGGAGCTAGTTTGAGGTCAAGAAAAGCAATTCAGTGAGAAGCTGAGAGAAGTTAGATAGAGTCAGTCAGCTTGAAAAGGAGTTTGAGCCAGTACAGCTGAGTTGAACCAGCCAGCCAATGTTCAGAAATGCCACAGACAGGCCTCATTTAGCCCCCCTCAATTCTCGGGAGAAATCAGGGTTCCAGTACAGGTAGACAGGAGTCAGTGGAAAAAAGGGTGACAAACAGACATGGACACAAGGGAGTGTGGTATCTGAATGTAACTTTGTCAAAGTTAGCATCAGATTTACATACTACAGAAGAAATCAAAGGAGTAGAATGTCACAGCAGGCAAGGTACATTAAAGTTATCTGACACAAAACAGAGAAATGCCTTCAAAGGATTGGCAGGAACCAGGCAATGTTTACATTTAAGATAAAAACAGCCCTGCCTAGAGTCAGCTAATGACAGGAGCCAGGAGAGGATTTCACACCTTAATTACAATTTATGCTATTCCTTTGAGCCTTGTGAAAGCTTGCACCAGGGGGTTGTGCTCTAGCAGACCTTTTCATGAATAATGCAATACTGTGGTCTTCCTTAAACCAGCCAAGCTCCTCTGAGACCCTGAAATACTAGTGTGACTCAGCTCCTGTTATCCTGGGATCCTCTTGTCCTAAGATCCTGGGAGTGTTACAATGCCTGGAAATGGTGTCTCCTTTGAGGACTATGGAGCTGTCTGGTCTGTTTGGAAACCAAGGTAAACCAGAAGTGATCAAAAGGAACCTGAGCCTCTGGTCAGGAAAGGCTCCAGTGTCCTTGTTCCTGCTGTCACATGCCCGTCACAATTGGATTGGAACTGATGTTGTGTTCTGCTCACCAGTGATACTCAGATTGCATGGAGAGTCATCTAGGGACCATGGGTATGTTCACAGACTCCACAGCCAAGGTGACCTGATGCTGGCACTGACTGGAAGGGACTTGTGCCCCTGGTCAGGCTGGTTTTTTGCTTGCCTAATGCTGTCTCAAGTCCCACTCGATTGGATTGGATCCGATGTTGTGTTCCACTCACTAGTGATCCTAAGATCACATGGAGAGTCCTCAAGGGATTGTGGGGGTGTCCACAGACTCTGTGCCCAAGGTGAGCCGGTGCTGGTGCTGACCGGAAGGGTGAAGTCTAACTTCTTGAGTTCTTTGTTTATATTGTATATTAGCCTTCTTTCCTATTTAGGATTGGTAAAGTTCTTTTCCAAATCTGTGGATATTAGCCTGGACGCTCAGAATACCCAAGATACAGTTTGCAAAACACATGAAATTCAAGAAGAAGGAAGACTAAAGTGTAAATACTCCCATCCTTCTTAGAAGGGGGAACAAAATACCCATGGACAGAGTTACAGAGACAAAGTGTGGATCAGAGACTGAAAGAATGACCATCTAGAGACTGCCTCACCTGGGAATCCACCCCATATACAACCACCAAAACCAGACACTCTTGTGGAGACCAACAAGAGCTTGCTGAAAGGAACCTGATATTGCTGTCTCCTGAGAGACTCTGCCAGTGTCTGACAAATACAGAAGTGGATGCTTACAGCCATCCATTGGAATGAGCACAGGGTCCCCAATGAAGGAGCTAGAGAAAGTACCTAAAAGGCCACCAACAGATTGGGAAAGGATTTTTACCAATCCTAAATCTGATAGGGTACTAATATCCAACATATACAAAGAGCTAAAGAAGCTGGACTCCAGAAAAACGAATAGCCCCATTAAAAAATGGGGTACAGAGCTAAACAAAAAATTCTCAACTGAGGAATTCCGAATTGAAAAAATGTTCAACATCCTAATCATCAGGGAAATGCAAATCAAAACAACACTGAGATTCCACCTCACACCAGTCAGAACGGCTAAGATCAAAAATTCAGGTAACAGCAGATGCTGGCGAGAATGGAGAGAAAGAGGAACACTCCTTCATTGCTGGTGGGATTACAAGCTTGTACAACCACTCTGGAAGTCAGTCTGGCATTTTCTCAGAAAATTGGACATAGTACTACCAGAGGATCCAGTAATACCTCTCCTGGGCATATAACCAGAAGATGTTCCAACTTGTAACTAGGACACATGCTCCACTATGTTTATAGCAGCCTTATTTATAATAGCCAGAAGCTGGAAAGAACCCAGATGTCCCTCAACAGAGGAGTGGATACAGAAACTGTGGTACATTTACACAATGGAGTACTATTCTGCTATTAAAAAATGAATTTATGAAATTCTTGGGCAAATGGATGTATCTGGAGGACATAATCCTTAGTGAGGTAACCCAATCACAAAAGAAGTTATTGGATATGTGCTCACTGATAAATGGATATTAGCCCAGACACTTAGAATACCCAAGATACAATTTGCAAAACACAAGAAAATCAAGAAGGAAGACCAGCGTGTTGATAATTCATTCCTCCTTTGAATAGGAAACAAAATACCCATGAAAGGAGTTACAGAGACAAAGTTTAGAGCTAAGATGAAAGGATGGACCATACAAAGACTAACCCACTGGGGGTTCCATCCCATAATCAGTCACTAAACTCAGACACTATTGCATAGGACAGCAAGTATTTACTGAAGGGACCCTGATATAGCTGTCTCGTACAGAAGTGGATGCTCACTGTCATCTATAAGATGGAGCATGGGGCCCACATTGGAGAAGCTAGAGATAGAACCCCAGCAGCTGAAGGGGTCTGCAACCCTAGAAGAGGAACAACAACATGAACTAACCAGAACCCCCAGAACTCATGTCTCTAGCTCCATATGTAGCAGAAGATGGCCTAGTTGGCCATCATTATGAGGAGAGGCCCCTTGGTACTGCAATCTTCATATGCCCCAATACAGGGAAATTCCAGGGCCAAGAAGTGGGAGTGGGTGGGCAGGGGAACAGGCAGTGGGAGGGGGGAGGGAATTTTCGGGATAGCATTCGAAATGTAAATTAAGAAAATATCTAAAAAAGAAAAAAAAAAAAAAAGAACTGAAGGTGTTTGCAGCCCCATAGGAGGAACAACAATATGAAATAACCAGTACCCTCAGAGCTCCCTAGGACTAAACCACTAACCAAAGAAAACACTTGGTGAGACTCATGACTTTAGCTGCATATATAGCTGAGGATGGCCTAGTCAGTCGTCAATGGGAGAAGAGGTCCTGTGAAGGTTCTATGCCCTAGTACAGGGGAATGCCAGGGCCAGGAAGTAGGAATGGGTACATTGGTAAACAGGGGGAGGGGGGAGGAGATAGAGGGTGTTCTGAGGGGAAACCAGGAAAGGGGATAGCATTTGAAATGTATATAAATTAAATATCTAATAAAAAATGAAATTCACATGCTAATGGACAGAATTAAAAAAGAAAAATCCTGAGTAAGGTAACCCAGATGCAGAAAGAAAAAGAGAGAGAGAGAAAAAAAAAAGGTAGTCATGAAGATCCTAGGTTACATTCCCTAAGATAATTTAATGTATGGAATTTGCATTATTAGGATGTATTATTGTTAACTTTGTTTATAGAGCATTAACATACATTATAATTATACCTGATATACCCATGCTTATATTAATTAAAATATTTAAAGACATTTTATTTATGCATGTATGCATTATTTCCCATTATTTCCCAATGTGTTAACCTTATGGAACGTTCAGAACTATATTTAATCAAGAGATTTTACTAGGTTTTAAAGTACACACTAGGGAAAAAACTTCAGTGTGTTTTATTAACTACTTTCTTAAATATGGTCATACATTAACAAGTTCACCATTAAAGAGGTTATTGTAGAACATAACTAAAATGCCTTGTTTATCTGTATTGAACAATTTTGTTATAATTGTCTATTTTAACAAATGTCTCAGTATGTACATTGATATTATAGGTAGAATTAAAGTAAATTAAATGTGATATTTATCAAACAGAATACACATCAATTTTTTTCATTATGTCTATGTCTATAGGTACAGCTTTGTTCTACAATTATTAATACCATTGCTTGAGCCCAGACTTGTTGTTCTGGCCATTAAAAACAATTGCTTCCTGATGCTAGTACTTTTGCATGCGTACTTGCAGGAAGAAATGACACATGTTCGATGCAGAAAGGAATATGCACAGAAGTCTTCAGTGAGCCATTTGATTACATCTCCAAAAGCCAGCTCTATCTGCTGTGATGGTCTCCTGCTTTTCTATGCCTGGAAGTAGGTTTGGTTGGTCATGAGCACCATAAAGTGCCCAGCATCAAGTGCCTCCTAACAAAACAAAACAAAACAAAACAAAACAAATAAAAGGAATGTCTCTCCTTTTTCATAACATTATTATGTCACAGAAACTATCCTTTTCTACTTCGAACATTTTTTTCCCATTACAAGTCATTCTAGATTGGCTTGCCTATCACAGTTAAGTTGCTTGATTTAGCTTGGAGAAAAAGAAAAAGAGGATCTTGTTTCTCTCATTGCAATTTGCCTCCAAGATATTTCAAACAGAAAGTAGT
The DNA here is from genome assembly GCA_902729485.2 of Mus minutoides. Lineage (NCBI taxonomy): Eukaryota > Metazoa > Chordata > Mammalia > Rodentia > Muridae > Mus > Mus minutoides. The sequence continues at coordinate 147,334 of LR753314.1, forward strand.
GTTTGGAAACTGGGTGGCAAAACTTTAATTAATAGACAATTTTTAAAAAAAAAAAAGGACAATTCTCTTGGTTCTCCAACAAGCTGTGGCCAGAATGGGAATAATAGATGCTTCAAAAAGGCTGAATGTTATTATTTCTGTATCTTACATATCATAAGTACCCCTGTGATTTTATTGTGGATATTTTTGAAAGAATTAAATGAAAATATGTACTCTGAATAGCAACTCTGGGATATTGCATTGATTATTTCCATTATTAATAATACTACCTGAATTATAAAGTAGTACTTTGTGGTTCTGTCAATATTAATTTTATGAGTGTGATCTTCTAGTCAAAATTAATGGAAAATATCTGGTGTCATAAAAAAATGTATGTTTGCACAAAATCAGACTGAAATTGTAGAGTAAGATATTGTCAGATTATATTTTAAACCAGCTTGGGTTTATCATTTAAATTCTTTTTTTAATGAACAAAACCTTCAATTGCTTCAAATACTGCAAATTAAATAAAAAAAACCAAAATTGAATGTGTCTATATGTTTGAATTGTCATAGGCAAACTATAATTTTTAGTAAATCTGAATTGGTATCAGTGTTTCTACCATAAATTCTATTTTTAACCTTCTTTATAAGCCAAATTCTTTTCTTCCTTCCATGTTTCTTTTCTTAGCTGTGTCTTAAATGTGTCGTTCCTAAGCATTAGAGGATGCTGACAATCTTAACTTATACTCTCAATGGAAGGAGAGGCACAAAAATGTTTTTTATTGATGAAGGGTAACTTTATTTCTTTTACTTTCAGAAACTAATACAGAAGTAAAAGCTTAGATAAGATACTAAAATAACATCATTGCAAATGATAGATACACTCATCCCAAAATATAATGTATAATGAAGACTGTGAGAGATGGAATAAACTATTTCAATTAATAGTTTTTTTATATCATATTCTTTTTTGTTTGTTTGTTTTGTTTTTTTTGTTTTTTTCGAGACAGGGTTTCTCTGTGTAGCCCTGGCTGTCCTGGAATTCACTTTGTAGACCAGGCTGGCCTTGTATCATATTCTTGAATATAACTTTGGATAGGGAACTAGAAGCTTTTACTGAAGGAAAAAGTTTTGATGTAAAAAGTAAATATAAATTTTAAAATCTCTTTAAATGTTTTATTTTTAGAAAACAAACAAACGAACAAACAAACTAGTGAATGGAACAATTTCAAGAAAAAGTCCACAAGATTTTATGGTTTGCCTAGTCATACAAACCCTCTTAGCCACTGGGAAAATAAAAATTAAATGTAATTTGATGATTTTGACACTAGCATAGGAATGAAGACATAAGAATGTAACATGTACTAAGGGGTCACTAAGGGCTTAGTAAGAATATGTGAACATTTCTGATGAGGAGACATCTATTTTCTAACATTTGTAGAAACACATACTATCCCATTAAGACCTCTTACAAATATTTGGCAAGCCCCAGAGTTCATAAATGTTTCCTTTATGGGACATTATTCTCCTCATAATATTAGATTTATAATGAATACTATTTTATGATTAAAGTTTAAATAACAGTCAAGTTTTTCTTTGTTTTTGTCACTTTAGAGCAGTTTGTCACATCTCCCATAGCCTTGGTTTCCTAGTAGCCTTATTGAGAAGTCAGAAAGAATGGAGAGATCTTCATAGAGGAAGAGAGCTTCTGTTGTGTAATAGGGCTAAGTCATGCCAATATGCCATGCTAAGTTTTCTTTAAGCTTCTTTCTGGTATCCTCTCCTGATTCTTATTTCCCTGTACCACATCCTGTGTAAGAATATGTCTATCCCTTAATCTCAAAAGTGTGTTAACTCTTGTACCTCATTTACTTAACTTATGCATTCCACATCTATATTTAGCAAGCGTTCTCTTACAAAAGATTCTGCCACAAAGCCAGCAGCAGCAGTAGCAGTAGCAGTAGCAGTAGCAGCAGCAGCAGCAGCAGCAGCAGCAGCAGCAGCAGCAGCAGCAGCAGTAGCAGCAGCAGCAGCAAAGCTTGTAATTGATCTTCTATGTTGATATAATACTTTTTCTCTGAAAAATAGAAACCAAGCATAGCATTGTTAAACAATAGGTTGAATGTCCCCCACTGTCCTCAGAATACAAATTAGTACATGGAACCTCTATCCAAGCCTTTAGAAATGTTCAGAGTGTGTATGTAGCTTCTTGGTTTCACCTTTCCTACACTGTATCTTCAACCTCCCAGTTGCCCTTCCCTGTCCCTAGCCTTAACTCTCCAGCTTCAATAACATTCCTCTTACTTGGCAGGCATGCTTGATATTGATATTGCTCATAATTCACCTTACCCTTAAGGAAAAGTGTTTACAGCACATAGCATCCTGATTAGAAAAGAGTCTAATGTAAAACTTGTTCTAAGTTTTAATTTTTAAATGAATGCATTTAATTTGTACATAATATGTATAGGCATGCTCATGACAAGGCCATCTAAGGGCCTGAGCTTCCTGAAGCTGCTTGGTATCACCAGAAGTTCTGGTACTAAGCTTACTGACCAGTGTCCTTGATCAAGGTAGGGCTTCTAGAACAGGTGACACATTTTGCACTCATAAGATTAAAACAAACAAACAAACAAACAAACAAAAAGCAAAATATCAAAATAAAAAAATAAAAAGCTCACATTGCTGACAATCTGCTGCTTAAGTGCCCTGTGACCTGCATTACTTTTAACCATGTGTTTTATAGATGTGTTCCCAGAACACTTGCCAAACTGCAGTGGAAAGCCCTCTTTGCTCTTTCAGAACACAAGGGTAACCATCAGTTGAGCAGAATTTTGCTCCCTAATGGTGATCAATTTCCCCAAAGCAGAAGTAGCAAGCAGAGAATTTATGTGAAATCAACAGCTAATTAGGAGTTTTCCTGTGGGAAGAACCATGCTAAGCTGTATTTCTTCACATTTAAAAGGAACAACAAGAGAGAATAAATATTTGTACCTGTTCATACTTCTTGCTCATTTGTGGATTTTAATACCACATTAAGGTTAAAAATATCCAGTAGGCACTTAGAAGTGCTTGTCCAGATGTAGAAGAGACAGGGTCTGAAATAGTCTATTGTGAATTACTTGTACATCTTCTATTATGTGGCAACAATCAAGCAATAATCATATTTGAAATAATCTGAAAATTGTAGTTCCAATAGAGTCAATAATAAGAAGTAATAATATTAGGAACCTGGGGGTAAAAGGAGCCAGTGAAAGAGAAAAGACTTGTGAAACTCATAGAGTCGCACTGGCAAATGTTAGGAAACCTCAAAAAGGCACACCATGATAACTATTAAATTCTTGATGAGGGAAAAATAGTTCAAATGATCCTAGATTGTCATATGATAGATGTAAGAATTTCCGAGGTAATAGAAAACAAAGCCACATGTAAGATAAAGATGGAGGAAATCACAAACCTAGCATGAAAGGGAACAGAGATGCGAGCAGCAGCATGGAGCACAGTCGACTAACTAAGCTTTGGAGAAGAGAGAAAATACAGGAAGGGGGGACTAAAGTATGTCAGAGATGGTCTTACTCCAAGTCATGTTCACTTTTATGTGACAATCCATAGCACCATCTTCCTCCTCCTGTCAATCTTTTCTTCCATCTCTCCTCAGGCTCATCTTTTATCCCTTTCTCACTCCCTTTCTCCTTCCTATCAACATTCTTCCTTCCCTTCTTCCCCTCCCTCCATCCTTCCCTCTCTCTTTTTTCATCATCTATCTCTCAGTCTCTTCATTCTCACCCATCCTCCTCCCTCTCTCCTTTCTCCTTCCCTTCGATTTAAAATTAAAAAAAAAAACTAAAAACTTTAAATTTTGAATTGCCACTGTCTTTGTGGTTGGAAATCTCTTCGCTCTGCACAATTTCATAAGAATTTAGCCAAACATCTGCTTCTTATTGAACTTTATTTATTTAAGTCTCTACTTTTTTTTATAAACAGTAGCACAGATAATGAAGTTATGGATGGTTATTTTCGTTGGAAGAGGATTTCAAACACAACTCAGCAAGAATAAAGAATTCTGCTGTAAATCAAGGTTTCAATTTTCCTCCTTAGAGAAGTCATTCATTTTCATCTCATTAGTGGCTTAAAACATGCCTTTATTCATCTGTATTTATAAATGATGGTGTTAGAATCCTCTAGACAGCATAGTTGTACCTGATCGGGCAATGGTTGTGGGACAGAAAGAACAACTTTAGTGAGGAAATTCAGGTCACCATCTCTGGAAGAGGACTGTGTCTATTTTTGTGGTGTCCTATATATGGGGGAATATAGCAAAAGCAGTTCTGAGAAGGAAGTTTATAACTTTGCTAGCCTAAGTCTAAGAAGCAGAGAGTCCTAGTCCATTATTTGTCTAGTCATGTCTAGTTAAGCATATCTACTTTGAGTTCCTATGTGCACCTCCACTGTTTTATTTCGAAATAACTGTTGTAGTCATTCACTGTCTCTGACTCTTATGATCTTCAGAATTATCTTCTGTGAAGATGTCTAAAAAATTGCAATTGATGGCTTTTAGGTGAGGGAGAGTGTGGGTTAAAAATGGTGTCCATGTACACTTGAGGCTCAGGCTGCTGGGCAAGATAGGAAGTCTGACTGTGAGCAAACCCCATGCTGCCTGAAAAGCCTCAGGACCCCACTCTGGGTCTGAGGTCCCCGGGGAAACTGCTGGAGTTGGCTAAGACGTCCTGACCTACATTGAGGCTGAGGACAACAGGTTCTCAGGTTCTTGGACACTGCAGACGCTGCTAGATGTTGTGGAAGAGCTGAAAACAGAGTCGGGGGGGGGGGGCGGGTTCTGGCCTAGGACGAAGGGAAAAGGGCAGGAGGAGAGGGCTCCAATTGGTTCCTTGGCTTGCTCCGACAGGCACCTTGCTTTGGTGGAAGCCCAGGCTGAAGCACTGAGAGGCTTCTTGCAGGAGATTAAATGCGCACCTTGTTAGAAGAAGACCTGCGCCATTGCTCCAGAACAGTGGGTCCCAATGAGACGAGACAGTCCACGGTGTTTATTGTAAAAAGTCAGAGATAAGGAGAGAATAGGGAAGTATAGGCCATGGCCATGTGGAGATGGGGGAAAAGGAATGTGGAGATAGGGGGAGCAAGAGGGCAAGAGTAAGAGAGGCAGGAGCAAGAGAGTATGAGGGAGGCCACAGAAGTATGGAGCTGTGGCCTCATGTCAGGAGCCTAGTGTCTGGAGCGTGTGGCAAACTTCTTTCCATTCCTTGCAGATTAATCTGCTGGATCTCCAGGGCTTAAATCTAGCTCGACCAGAAAACAGGCTGTCTTTCACGGTCCCACAGGAGAATAAGTTTAGTTTGGTTATGTGTGACCTGAGAGGTGACCCATCCTTTAGCAGATGGTACTACACCCATGCACATATTCATGCTAATAAATTGACTCAGTGAGTTTCTCTTTCCCAAAAGAATACATAAAATTGAGAAGAACAGTGGTGGAGAAGATGAGAGGAGTTATACTGAATGGGTGAATCTTTTTTTTTTTTTTTTTTTTTTTTTCAACTTTTATTAGATATTTTCTTCATTTACATTTCAAGTGTTATCCAGAAAGTTCCCTATATCCTCCCCCCTCCCGGCCCTGCTACCCTACCCACCCGCTCACACCCCCTGGCCCCGGTGTACCCCTGTATTGGGGCAAATAAAGTCTGCATAACCAAGGGGCCTCTCTTCCCACTGATGGCCAACTAGGCCATCCTCTTCTATATATGCAGCTAGAGACACGAGCCCAGGGGATACTAGTTAGTTCATGGTTATTCTTCCACCTATAGGGTTGAAGACCCCTTTAGCTCCTTGGGTACTTTCTCTAGCTCCTTCTTCCTTNGGAATATCTTCTGGATATATGCCAAGTAGAGGTATTGCAGGATCTTCTGGTAATACTATGCCCAATTTTCTGAGGAACCGCCAGACTGATTTCCAGAGTGGTTGAACCAGCTTGCATTCCCACCAACAATGAAGGAGTGTTCCCCTTTCTCCACATCCACGCCAGCATCTGTTGTCACCTGAATTTTTGATCTTAGCCTGAATGGGTGAATCTTAATGCATTGTGTTTATGTACAATTTATGAAATAATTAAAAGTAAAAGGATGATATTATGTTTTTTTAAAAAATCAAAGAGATATTATGATGCGTGTAATAATTAAAAAAACAAAAATCAACACTATCACCAGCTAGGCACCGGCCGGCAGTCTTTGTCTTTTCCTAGCTCAGTACATAGCCCAAGATTGAGACCGCATTTTCCCCTAGCCAAAGCCTCTCCTGCTAATGTTTGCTCTGACTCTCCAAAGTACCAAAAGCTCAACATCAGCACAATCAACATGGTACATAGGGAGGGTACTGTCCCTCATGAACACTTTGGAGCTGTGCTTAGCCATAACAAAGAAGAAACCCTATCATTCAGGAAAACAAATGGAGCTGGAGGTCATCATGTTGCAAATAATATAATGGGAAATGAAGGAAACTAGACTCACAGAATATTGAGTGCTCTCACTCATGTATGGAAAATATGTGACCATGAAAGAGGACCACAAAGGCTGTAGAAAGTGAAAAGTGCCAAAGGGCAGGGAGAAAAAGCACCAGCAATAGACACTGTGAATATTGTCAAATTACATCACATGCACGCATACAATTGTTGTCAAAACATATTATTCAGAAAATTAGATACATGTTGATAAGTGTAAGACAAAGTATGTGGTAATAGCAAAGTGATGGCAGATTCGACACAGCCACAACTTCATAAGACAGAGCAAACTAGTTTCTCCATATATTCAGTTTAGTATAAATGCAGAAAACATTAAAAAAACATTTTCCATTTAAACTGTGTAAATGTACACTTAGAAGTTTGTGTAGTATCTTCCAAGAAGACGGGTTCTGGAGATAGGCTAACCTGTATTATATTAAGGCCCTAAGGAAGAATCTCATCTGGTCTCAGTCATACAGATGATAGAGTTCACTTGTTCTATTAGCCCCTCCTGCTTTCCTTATGGTAGCTTGGAGAAACCCCTGTATATACAACAGGTAATGTAAGGGTCATTTAAACTATTAGGTATCTCTGCTCCTGGTTGTGGAAGCTTAGGGGCAGAGTTGGTGATACAGGTTAATTAAGTTACTAGGTATCTTCAGTTCTAGTTATGAAAACTTGATATGGCCTGGCCAAACAGATACCACAGTTCACTAGGTTATTAATTACTTGCAATTTCAAGCATTCTGAAAAAACAGGTTATACATGCTTTCCTCTGAAAGAAAAATCCTGGGTGCTTAACATTCCTAGTTTTCTTGGAGATCTGTGAGCATAGGACCTTTCTGCTATCAACACAACCCTAAGTGGACACAGTGAATTTAAAAACACCAAAGAGAGAACACATAAATTTGGGATCGAATGTCTTAGATGATATTGGAGGAACTGGAGGAAAGGGATGGGTAGTGGTTTCATCAAAGCACAGTATGAGCGCTTGTGAAATTTTCAATTAAAAAGAGAAATAATACAGAAACATTGCCTTAAAATAATAAACAAATTATTATGGGATCCACTCCATAAACAACCACCAAACACAGTCACTAGGCAGATGCCAACAAAAGCCTGCTGACAGGAACCTGATATAGCTGTCACCTGCACGGCTCTTTCAGTGCCTGACAAATACAGAAGTGGATGCTCACAGTCATCCATTTGATGGAGCACAAGGTCCCCAATGAAGGAGCCAGAGAAATACCCAGGGAGCTGAAGGGGACTGAAGCCCCATAGGAGGAACATCAATATGAACTAACTAGTATACCCAGAGCTCCTTGGAACTATACCACCAATCAAAGAAAACCCTTGGTGAAACTTGTGTCTTTAGCTATATATGTAGCAGAGGATGGCCTAGTCAGTCATCAATGGGAGGAGAATGCCCTTGGTCCTGTGAAGGCTCTGGGCCCTAGTATAGGGGAATGCCAGGACCAGGAATGGGAGTGGGTGGTGTGGAGAGCAGGGGAAGGGGGGAAGAGGAAGGGAATTTTCAGAGGGGAAACTAGGAAAGAGGATAACATTTAAAATGTAAATAAAGAAAATATCTAATAAAAATTTTTAAAAAAAGAAAGAAAAAAGAATATATTACATTTACTGATACATTATCAAGCTAAAGAGGCAGAAGAATGTGTGTGTGTGTGTTTCTTTGTTTAGATGAATATTTATAGTAAATATAGGAACATGAAGAGAATGCTAATGTGTTTATAAAAATGGTACTTAGTGCCCAAGAATTTTGTTTTAGTATTACATAACATACTACTGCTTACTTTAAAAACAAGCATGCACACACACATACATATAATATTATATATTAGTAATACTTATTACAAATTATTTTTTGTCATTTTGAATTTAACTGTTGTTATAATAAATTAATCAGACATACCATTCTGTAATAATTTTGTTTATTAGAATAATGGGAAATATACACTGTGAAATTTAGTAAACAAAGTCATCACTTCCACTTTTTAGAGTATTAATAAGGGCAGAAACCCTTCATAGTTTGTGGGATACATTTCTCATAGGAAAATAATCTTGTATCATTTTTGCCAGGATCCCAGGGTTTCATTTTTACATCACTGGGCCCTCTTTCACATTTGGGTGTTTGGTACATGCTATGAGATTCCATAATATAACTGATAACTATATCTTGATTTTTAGAATGGAAAGTTATGTGTGGTTATTTTACATTGTTATTTACTTAAGGGATGCAAGAATTTAACAACTTCCATTAAACCAATTAGTACACATTTTTGCTTACTGAATTTACTCTATGGAGTTCAGTATAAATAGCATTGCACATCTGGAGGAAAAGGGATGTTGTGTGTCTTATAGAGGGCAGTGTGGGCTTGTTAAAGAATCCATGACATATGAAGAGAGTTAACCTAACTTGTATGCACTGAGCGTGAAATAGGAAATGCAGAGCTCAGAGCCACCCGTTAAGATCCTCTTATCTCTCTGCGAAAGGAAACTGAACTTTTTGTATTGCTGGAGCTGTGAGGCAGTCCAAAAGATTTATCATGAATGGGGGATGGGAGGCTAGTTAAAAGGATTTTATACCCTTTTGGCTTCAGAGCAGAAACAGCTGCAGAAATACCTCTCCGTACTGATCACCAAATGAAATCTATTAGGCATCCACATCCGCATGGGCTTCATCACAGCCAGGCTAATGGAAATCCACTCGGAATCCAGTAAACATTAGGGTAAATGAACATCTTTAGTTTGTATTCAGTGTGTCCAGAAGTTGGGAGTTATGAGTTGGTCTGTTCTTATATTTCACAACTAGGATTAGGTGTTAAAAACATATTTAAAATTTACAAACATTTTATAGACACAAAATATTGATCCTCCTGAATCCCTGGGTCAATTTGGTTCACCAGATTTTGTTTGTCCCAGAGAAATATCAACTATTTCTCTCCTTTACCCTTAACTTCACAAAGCCTTAATGGAAATAAGTTTCCTTTCAATAATAGATTCTAGATTCTCATCTAACAACAGATTTGGTTCAAGCTCCTTAAGCTCATATTTATTTTTTCTTTAAAGTATTCTTTTACAACGTACCTTGACTAGGCATGAACTTTTTAAAGTATTGCAATCAAAACTTAAAAGTCTAAGTGTTGTTCTATTATATGTTACAACTATATGGATTCTATAATTACAATGATGTCAGATTCATATCTGTAGGTGGAGGGACTATTTATGTTGTTCCCTGACAAGTGATGGTATAGGGTTATTTATAAAATGATTATAAAATATATATGATGTTACATATTATATATGTATATATTATATAGAGAAAATTATATAATATAAAATATTATAAAATATAATAATGAGGGAGACCTGTACTGAAATCCAAACTTCAAGATTCTGTCCAAAAGCTACTCAGACTTACTCAGGAAATTCTAGAATATAAGATATAAACTACTACCATGCATTATAAAAATAAATGGAAAATGGCACAAAAGAAAACCTTATTCTAATATGCTTTAATACATCTGAGAACAATAACACACTGAATATTCTGAACTGGTTTGTGACATTAAATGGCCAAACTGCAGTAACAGCTTAAAATCAAGGCTGTGATTGAGTTAGGTGAAGAACATAAAGCAGAGTACTCACAATTACAGTGGTACAGGCACTATAGGAGACAGAAAATGTAGTCAGGTAAACTCACAATTACAGTGGTACAGGCACTATAGGAGACAGAAAATGTAGTCAGGTAAACTCACAATTACAGTGGTACAGGCACTATAGGAGACAGAAAATGTAATCAGGTAAAATGAGTCTGGCACAAAGACTTTCACAGTTTAAAAATTGATCAAAACTTTGAAGAATTCAGGATTTGATGAACTGTATACAATGAGATACATTGTTGGTTTTCTAAAATATCTTATGCCTTGTGAGAATGAGGCAGCAGAAAGAACAGCAGAGGCAGTGACCTGGAGATTGCAGAGCGATATTTTGACCTTAGTAATTACTAAGAATTTTGATAAGCTCCAGACATCCTTATGAAATATATGACTCACATCTAGGGTTGTGGATAATACTGCTAATTTAGTTTTGAATTAAATAAGATAACTAGATAGAACCAAGGTTAAGAAAGGGAAGACCTCAGACAGATTCCTAGTGTATCCATTAATAAATATTCCAGATATAGAAAATTAAGACACACCTCTAAAGGAATACAAATAGCCCCACAGGCAATTAGAAAGCCCTCAAAGAACACTTCCATGATATGTCCATGGTTTCTGCACTTTACACATGATTCCTTTTTCTGAATTTTCTTGAAATTTTATGTCAATGCACATCATATTGACTAGCCCTACCCCCAGTTCTGCTTTCAGAGCAGCATGCCTCCCATTGCTGCTCACCACTCATGGCTCAGAGATATTCAGTGTAGGTAAATGATTGCCCACACCAAAGTCTATAAACTAAATGTTAGCATTTTGGTTTTATTTTCTTGGGTTTTGATACTTTTTCACTTATTTGTAGTTTATGAAGATAGAGACAGATACATTTTAATTACCAATTAAATATCTCTCCAAGCCAACAGATACAAAGCATGATTAAAAACTTGGTGAATATTTATTAACAAAATAGATAAATAGACCACTATGTATTATATTAGTGTATAGGCTTTAACAAAAATGAGGCTCAAGGACTCATTTATTTGAATGCTTAATAAGAAGGGGGTGGCACTATTTGAAATGATTAGAAGGATTAGGAGGTGTTACCTTATTAAAAGAAGTGTGTCACTGGCTTAAAGGTTTCAAAAGTCCATACCAGGCCCCCCCTCAACCCCCTCCCCCTGTCTCCCTGAGGATTAAGATGTAGCTCTCAGCTACTGCTCAAACACCAAGTGCTACCATTTTCTCCTCCATGATGAAAATGGACCAAATCTGAGACTATCAGTAAAGTCTAAATTAATTTCTTCCTTTATTAGAATTTCCTTCGTCATGGTGTCTTTTAACAGCAATAGAAGAGTGACTGTGGCAATCAGTATGACATGAATATAGCAAATATTCCATTATGAAGTAAGCATTATGAATATACCATTATGTAGTTAGCACTTAGGTAAGTTATACAACAGAGTCTTAAAGAGTGATCCATGCTTCAATGTCAATAAAGAGTACTTATTCCATTTGTGTTTTCTTCTACAAAATAATAATTTTATCATATGTTTGGGGTCTTATGATGTTGGTATTATATATCCCAATATTTTTTAACAAAACCATTTTACCCTCTCTTACATCTCTAACATACATGTGTATATATATATATATATATATATGCATCATATAAATTTTTCTATATAGGTATATATAAATATAAATAAACATATACATTTATATAAGTAAACCTAGGTTTTATATATTAGAGAACCGCTCCATCTTTGTTTTTCTGAGGATTGCTTCTTTTGCTTAACATAAATTCTTCATTTCCATTCATTGTTTTTCAAGTGATCCAATTTCATCCAATATGGCTGACTAAATCTTTGTCATCTGTGTATACTATATTTTCTTTACCCATACATCTGTTGTTATGTACTTCTGCTGATTCCTTAGCTTTGTGTTTTGGTTATATTCGATCATTTTTATTAGTTTTGACTACTTCTTTTTTTGTTTTGTTTTGTTTTGTTTTGTTTTGTTTTGTTTTGTTTTTTGAGACAGGGTTTCTCTGTGTAGCCCTGGCTGTTCTGGAACTCACTCTGTAGACCAGGCTGACCTTGAACTCAGAAATATGCCTGCCTCTGCCTCTCGAGTACTGGGATTAAAGGTGTGTGCCACCACCGCCCGGCTTTTGACTACCTCTTATAAAGATGTTAGCATCATTCTACTGAGCTCATCTTGTATTGGTCACTGAATCAACTTGAATACATTTTCGACACATCCTGTTATCAGTATCCTTTTCATAAATTTGTCTTTTTTTCATTATTTGTCACAATTTTACATATTTCCATGATCTCTTATTTAAAAAAAAATTGCTATATCACAATGAGGTAAAAACAAGACTTAGATGAGGATATTGAAAATTATCCAGTAAAAGAGCAACTTATAATGAGATTTTAAAAAGAAACAGCTAGGTTTCTCTACAAAAGTTATCAATTAGAAATAACTCTGACTTGCAGGAAGGAATGGAGACCTGAGTAAAACAACACACTACATTAGATTTTTAGTCTTCCCATAAAACAAAAGAAGAACAATCATGTCTCATGAATACTGTTGGTGAACTCTTTTGAACTAGTCCATACAGTGTCTCTGTGGAAATGGTAAAAGAGTAGTCAAATGACTTGAAGCATTCTTCAGTAATTTCCCTCTAAGAATTTTTATTTTATGCTCAGGGTTGTTTTGGCTCCCTGGGACCTTTTATTTTTTTTATGGTTCCATCTGAAATTTAAGTATCTTATTCATTTACATTATTTTTATGGGATGGCATTGAATCTGTAAATTGCTTTTGGTAGGCTGATAGTTTTTACAATATGAGTTCTACTAATCCATGAACATAGCCAAATATCTCTGTCTTAAAAAATAATACATAGAGAAGAAACTACTACTGCTATTTTCTAAACCAATATAATTTCTTTTCTCAATGATAATCTTTGTACCTGTACATACCTCTCAGCCAACACCAAGGAAACATTTTTTGATGATAATAGAGAGCCACATATACCTTCATACTACATTAAATGGATTTATTAGGGTTAGATTTCTGTATGTGTATGCATATATATAAAAATAATTTATAAATAAGAGGTCATGAATTTGGCAGAAGTTGGAAAGAGAAGATGAGGGGCAAACTACAATAAATTTAATGTTCTTGTACAAAAGTGTTACATATTTAGGTTAAAAATACACTTAATGAGGACAGAGTTTTAAATTCTTAATACTAAAAATTCTGGCAATATATAACAATATGAATGTACTCTAATATTTAATATTCTGGTTGTGGGTCAGTTATTTTTTCCCATCTTGACACAAGCTATAATCAATCACCTGGGAAGAGATGGCCCTAATCAAGAAAATGCCAATATCTTCTACTATATTAAAATGAAGTTGAGCTAAGTTGAAACAAACAAACAAATAAACTAAAAAAAAAAAAAATCCCTCTAGAATGTCTCAAGAAGTTAGGATAACAAGGCAGTGGTAGCACACACTGTTAATCCCATCAATCTGGAGGCAGAGGCAGGCAGATCTTTGTGAGTTCAAAGAAAGCCTAGTCCACAAAGAGTTAGGAAAGCCAGAACTATACAGAGAAACCTTATATAAATAATAATAATAATAATAATAATAATAATAATAACAATAGCAAATAAATGATAAAAGAAGTCAGGAAATATTACTTGATAATTTATTATATACAACATTAGTTTCCAATATGATGTATCTTTGATTTAAGGATAAATTTAGAGATAGATAGAGGATCACCAAAGTTTAAAAATCACTCTTGAAGTTACAAGATGAAATACCATACTCTTATTTTTATTTGGCAGTACAAATTCATTTTTATTTATTTATTGCAATGTACTCCAATCATATTACTTCCTCTTTCCTAATTTCTCCCAGATCTCACCCTTCCTGTCCCTACTCAGCCAACTTCTGTTCTTTTTCCCTTAAAGGCAAAACAAAACAACAAATTTCCTGTACCCACAAGCTAAAACCAAAGAAACAAAGGAAAAACAAAACAAAATGAAATCATGACATTCGCTTTGCTTTGGTCACCTCCTTTTGAAATCATCATTTCAGATGTGTGAGGCATAAAAAGGTAATATTTATAAGTCCTCTTGTGGTCAAATGAACATCTACAGTTGAGATTGTTTTGTTTTAGAATTTTCTCAAGTTTTCATCCACAGATGCCTTCTTTATTTTTCTTGCTTCATCAAATGGGACTCTCACCTAAATTTTGTTAAGTGTGTGCATGAGTAGGACTTATTCAACTTATTGTTGATAAAAAACATACTGTGTATATGAAAAGACTTGTTCATCAAGCTGATGGTGGGCATTGATGCCTGTTGATGTATTGTTGTAAACTTACATAATTTAAATCAATAAGAAAATATTTCATTCTTTTCTTGTAACATAAGATAGGACTAAGGCATCCAAACAAATCTAAGATTATGCCTCTGCTTTTCATTGGGTGATGAGAACTCTGCACCTCTCCTGAGAGTATTGGTTCTGTTTATCCCCCACCCCCTTTTTTTCTTTAATCCAAATGAAACAAGGAAGGACACATGTCTGTGGATTTAGATTCAGTCTATGACTTGATATGGTGTCTAAGAAAAAGGTGGCTTCCTGAGGATCATGTGTTGTTTTCTACCTTGTCAGGCACCATTCAAAATATATCCTGGCATTTTAATATTGGATACAAACATCTCTGGAAAGATAACAGAGGAGCAACATTTTAAGAAGTTGCTGTATGAATGTACAGAAATGGATAGATACCATTTGGCCTCATGAGATTACTGTTAAAGGGGCTGTACTCCCATGCTAACTAACTCTTGAGCAGAGGATAAAGAAAGCTGCATGATTTGAGAGGCTCACCTGGCATTGCCTTCTTCTCTAAGGACTCTCTGGCCTCCTCCTGAATTAAGATTAACTTTCAAGTTTGTTTCCTTGAGAATGCTGGTGACCTGTATGTAGTCCTCTGTATTGGGAAAACTTTTCTGGGCCTTTGATCTCTTATTTACAAAGGGCTGAAGTGAAGTTTAAGATTAAACATATAAGGCAGTTAGAACAACAACATGTACAGGGCAGGTTCTTGATAATTTTAATGTTATTGCTATGAATATCTGAAAGGTAAATTTCTTTAAATCTGCTTGCCAACTAATCTCTAGCAAGGCATTAGCAGTTTCTTATAAGGTATTTATGCTTCAAGGTATTAAATTTTAATTAGGTGAGTTTTGAAGTTTATAAAACTGTTATGTCACAGCACAAAGAGGAAAACATTTAACTGTAGAATTTCAAATACTTTGTTTCCAGAGCCTAGAAAAAGAAGGAAACTGGACATCATTGCATAGCTCCAAATGTTTTTAGTTATGTTTTTGCCTAACTTTTAAACAATTCCTCTGAAAATTTGGATTCCAAATTTTCTTAGTTCAACTGTTTTGTCTTTGGGCGACACATAGGCTAATCTTGTCTTGTCAGGTGTGTATGTGTATCTATGATGAAATTCAGTGACCTTGACTTAATTGTCTTGTAAAACATGGGAATTTTCCACTGATAATCAAATATACCTCTGTGTGCAATCTTCAGACAAACCGTGAGAACACCTTGGGTAGATTGTAAAACATTTATCTTTCATTTGTACAAAATTGCAATTTTCTGTCTGAGATAAATATTGGTAAATACAATGCATTAAAAATAAATTCAAAAAGAGGAAAGGGAAGAAAATGTGGAATTGGACATAAGAATAAACATTCAATATTCTCTAAAATATCAGTGCAATTAGAACATTTACAGAGTGGATGTGTTAGTTTAAGTTCAGGTCCTGCCTCTGATCTTGTTCACTTAACAAGATGAAATGACTAAGGTTGGCAGAGTCAGAGGTGAAATTCTGAATGAATTTCTTGACCCTTGAAAGGCAAAGGTCATGCTCAATTCTTCTGAGTTATTTCCTGCCATTTTCTCCTGACATATGAGACTTTTGCTCAAGATACTTTGGTAAGCTCCCTCGGAAAAACTGAGTAACCCTCTCTGGGATGAAGGCCATGTGAAAAGGTGCAAGCTGAGTTCTGCACTGCACATCCATCTGTGGAGATGCTTTGGGCTTTCTTAAGTGTTTTCTGGAAGCTGAATTAAGTCTGTCAGTTCTTGTAAGGAAGACCTCTTACAGTGTTCCTAATTAGCTTACTGACTGGCGAGTGTGCTTCTGGCTTCACTGTGCCTGCTCCTTCTGAGTGAGCCACTGCTGAATGAATGGGCTTTTTATAATGATGTCACTCACATACTTCATTGTCTTCAGAGCAAGCTTCCTGTTACAGACTGAAAGTTAAAATGTCAGAGTCTGGGGTATAGGGATGCAGGGTTGGAGGGAAAGGGAGAAGAGGGGGAGAGGGGAGAGTGTGAGGGTAGAAGGAGGAAGAGGAGAGAGAGAGAGAGAGAGAGAGAGAGAGAGAGAGAGAGAGAGAGAGAGAGAATAGATACTTAGTTTGAATGTGCCTCTGGATTTTATTAAAAGTTAAGCAGCTGCAGGAAGACCAGGTGGCTGTGCCTTTAACCACTTTCATTTCTAAAACAGAGGCTTATATTTCCTCATCTTCAGCTGTCCCAGAGGGCAACTAGGCCAACTTTAACAACATTAATTTATCTTTATGACAGGACTAGGGATGCCCCAGGTCTTCAGGATTGCCTAAACCGTCTGGAAAAGTAGATAATGAAGAGGATATTAGAATTGTAAACAGGAACAATTTTGTAATAAAAACCATATATTTTCCCCATTGGACTTTGGGCTTAATACAGCAGTACCAAATGTATCACAAGTCATAATTTGTTGATGGCTACTGAGCATTAGTTACAGTCAGAAATTGTGCTTAAAGAGCAAGTCCTCCTGGCATCCTATAACAGATGACCTAGGATGTATAACTACAGTTCAGTTGTTCTAACTTGTGTCTCCTATTTGATTATTGTGTTATCTGAGGAAAAAAATTACATGTGTGTCTCCCCTTCCCCAGCTGCACAGAGTCTAGCACTTATGCAGAATTCTTAGCATAAGTTTAAAGAATTTTCTAATATGAATGTGAAGAGATCACACTAAAGGTGGATGGGGTAGGGCAGAGTCATGTCTAGACCTTGACTTGCTTGAAAATGTCTAGGAGGGATGCAGAATAGAAGGCTGAAAAATGCAGTTTTCTCCTCCTCCTTCCTCTTTCTCTAGCTGTCAGAGCAGCTCTAATTCTATCCATATTCATTCTTGTTGCTAACAAAGTTGATGTGTCTGCTACAGTGGACTAGAAAAAAAAATACAAACCAGATTGTTCCTGGAAGGAATGCAGGAGGTTTTTTGTTGTTGTTGTTGTTGGTGGTGGTGGTGGTTTTTTTTTTTGTTTTTGTTTTTGTTTTTGTTTTTGTTTTTTGTTTTTTTTTTTTTTTTTTTGGTTTTTCGAGACAGGGTTTCTCTGTGTGCCCTGGCTGTCCTGGAACTCACTTTGTAGACCAGGCTGGCCTGGAACTCAGAAATCAACCTGCTTCTGCCTCCGAGTGCTGGGATTAAAGGCGTGCTCCACCATGCCTGGCACAGGAGAAGGTTTAATGTAAATGATGTGCTCTGGTACCACCTGGACAGAGAGATCACCACAGATAGTGCATGATTAACAAAGTTCATTCACCCCCAATCTTTGGTCTTTTCTTCATCCTTTGTTGTCATAGTCACACAGCAAAAATATCAACAAAATCGTAAGAACAAAGCAGTTTCTCTTAATAAACCATCCTTTTGCATTTCGTGTCTGCCTTTAGTACAGGCAGTGGTCCCTGTTCCATAATAAAGTCCCTGAATTAGTTAACCTGGAGCCACGAGGAATAGAATGTTTCAATCCCCATTGAGATCTTTCCCCTTCACAACAATAACAATAGCATTTATATATTCAATTAGCCACAATTTTGTCCCACATGTTAAGTATGACAAGGCATGTTTCAGAAAACATAAATCTTTACCCCAAGAAGGCTATTGTGATATCCTAAGCATTTGAACTAAGAACGAAAAAGAAAGAAAGAAAGAACAAAAGAGAGAGAGAGAGAGAGAGAGAGAGAGAGAGAGAGAAACAACACAGAAAAACACAGTCTATGAATTTTTTAAAAAATATTAAGATATAAATGTATACAGGCAAAAAAAAAATCATTAGTGTCAATTGTCGTCTGATTGTCTCTGCAGCCAGGATGTAAAGTTAATCAATACCAAGCCAGTGGTGAGACCCTTTCTTCATGCTGTCTTTGAGATGAACTGGATAGTGGATCAAAATCTGAGAACTCACCAGAGCTTTATATAAATTGAAAAAGCAAAAATGAGCACTCTTCTATTATTTAGGCCCCTGTCCAGAGAATGCAGGAAAAGGTGGGGTGGGGGAGAAAATTCTTTCTTGCATAGGTTTAGCCTAAGAAAGCAGAGATAACCACTTTGCATTTGTCTAATAAGATGTGAATGAGGGCAGAAATAATGAGAATTACATTGTATTTTTCATGTAAAAGCCTGAGAAACAAAATGTCCTGCACACGGGCAGTGATTCCAGTCATTTTCAAATGAAAAGAGTTATTTGTTTCCAAATTACAGCAGTCACTGGAATGCGTACGTTTATGGCTCAGAAATCCTCATTTTTCTGAAGTAAAATTACCTTTCAGTAATTCAGTCACTGCAGGCTTTCTCCTAAGGACTGGTCAAAAGCTATTAGATAGTTTGTAGCAGGAGGCTGAAGTCTGGCCATTTCTCTTCTCTTCTCTTCTCTTCTCTTCTCTTCTCTTCTCTTCTCTTCTCTTCTCTTCTCTTCTCTTCTCTTCTCTTCTCTTCCTCTCTCTCTCCCTCTTTCCTTTTCTAGGACAGGGAGTTAGTAGAGCCATCAGTGCGACATCTGTCTTCCTGCTATGCCCAAATTGTTTTCAATGATGGATGTCACAGTCTGTATGATCAAAATAGAAGTCCTGCTGCTTTTAATTGCAAAATCGGAGTACTTGCACATTTGTTATTATGCTGAGGTTATTACCCCACACAAAATGAATTAACAGGTGAAAATAATTGATGAGAAGAGTCTAGGGATTTTTAGCCTCTTCAAAGAGACTATGTAATTATGGCATAATGAATGTTCTAAGACAAATCTGTGGGGGGCAGCATGAGACTACCAAAGATATTCTTAGCTTGGTGATAAATTCAACCAAATTCTGCCGTAATACTTCTTAAATTTGCTTAGCAATTATTTTAATAGACCTACATGATTCATGATAACATACTGAGAATTTTTAAATAAGTTTGTTCCACCCATCTATAAATTAGGTGACTTCTCTCAGCTTTCTTCCCTAGGTAATGGAAACTGATAATGAGTCAGAGTTCCTAAAACAATATAACACTGGATGAGAGACTCTCTCGCTAGCAGGCAGCATCTCAGAGAATTTCTCTAACCTTTGGGCCCCTCTTGTTCCATTCTGAATAAATTTTCAAAAAAATTCAGTCTCCAAACATAGGAAGATAGCATGTAGGACTGGTGGTATGTGGTTTAAAAACTGTGTAAGTTAAAGTATCTGTTGTTGACTTTCTAACTAGTATTCCCTTGAGACTAAGTCAGAATTCAAGTCCATTCACCCCTTGAGTCAGTACACTGGAGAATCCCCTCATATTACCCTGTCTCTGACATCCCTAGCTTGCACAGAGGTACTCTGTCTCCTTAAGCTTGTGTGGGACATGGCTTCAGAGTGTGAAAATCACAGTCCTTGTATATGATAGTCAAATCGCTTTTCACAAATGCCTAATTAGTTATATATAGTAGTTATGAGATGCCAGCCTAAAAGTCACAATGAGAGCAAATAAATAAATTTTACAAGGAAAGTTAATTGCTGTTAATGTGAGTCTGTAATTCTAGCAATCATAGTTACTGCAGGAGGATTGAATGTCCAAGACCATCCTTAGATACAGTAGAGAGAGTTTGTGGACAGCCTGGGCAACATTGCAAAAGTCTGCCTAGGGTGGGGACATAAACAAAATTTTCACAGGCAGTAATTTAAAGGAACACACATGCTCATGAACGTGTAAACACACACACACACACACACACACACACACACACACACACACCCTACAACTACACAGCAACCCCAAACAACAGCAATAATTACCCAGAGGACAGACATATCACAAGCAAGCTTTTTTTTTTTCCATAGTCACCTATTACTACACAGTGTCCATTTCAATGTCAAGATGAATCTTCAGCTATCAAGAACTAAAAATTAAGTTAACTGTGACTACTTTTGTGAGAATATGTATAATGGAATTCTTGAGTTCTAAGACTGAAAGAAAAAGATTAACAGAAACGTCTATAAACTATTTGCGACTCATGAACTAGAAATTTGGCATATTTAACAAATTTGTGTAAAAGAGCTTTATCTGAGATTCTAAATAGGCTTATTCATCCATCTGTCTAAAGGGTGTGTACCACTTATCATGTCTCTAGTTCATTTGTTACTGCTCTAGACACAATTCCCTTCCCTCAAAATAGTAATATCTTTCTACGAAGAATTATTCCTATTTTATCATACACCTTCAAGTGACTGTTATTTTCCCCTGATTTAAATGAAATGCATATCAGAGAGGAGTCAGTAATATGAAGACTCAAGATTGAAGTATAAATCATTATTTTCAGATTTAGAGTCCAGATTTAAGTATTTAGGAATCTATAATATCAAAGGGTCTTAGAAAAGGAAGAAAATGATCTTCATGCCAGGAAATATAATGAATTCAAGACAGGCAGTGGACTGCCCACATGTGAAGCCAGCTGCGGTAACTCATATTAGGCCACATATCACTTGCGGAAGTATTTCTCATAAACCGCCATTTTCCTGCATATCTTCAATACCTACCCTCAGAATTTCTCCAAAGATATTAACAACAGGTAAATCCTTTTTATATGAAACAGTTAGTATTTGAAAACATGAAAACATGAAAAGGAGGGTGTTTATACAATCTGACTTTAATTGCATCGTAATCCGTGTGCTGATACTTTATTGCTTGGTTTTAGCTTTAAGGGGAAGCAAAGTAACAAAATGTTTAAAGGTTCACATTCATTTTTGATGCCTGTTTCATTTATATTATATTGGGCTATTGTTATGAAAAAACATGGAAAATTTTCAGGGGATTTCAACTTGATCCAGAGGAAGAAGCAAAAGGGAAAAAACCTAAAATTTAAAAATAATTGATGTTAATGAAGGTCTCATATGTTTTTCTGAAATGTGTTCATTACAGGAATTCTAATTTTTTTTTCTTAAAGACGACCAAAGGACAACCAGGTACACAATTTAAATTTCTTTGTGAGCTATGTAAACACAAGTGCAAGTGTCTCACAAAGAAAGAAGAGAACACAGAGATTGTCAAAGGATTATGATGGCTTTTTGACAAATGATACACGCATGCAGTGCAGAATCACAGACTCTGGAGGAAATGCACACTTTCATTTCCTTGCATCTGCTTCCTGCATGTAATATGTAAAGAAGCACAAACATTTACACAGTATATAGTGACTACAAACAAAGAACATTCAATCCGAGTGTATCTTTACCAGAGAAAACGTATTTCTGATGAGAAAATCAGCTGTCCTTGTTTTAATGAGCAGTGAATGTGAACAGTCAGCAGAGGGACAAGGGTATTTGCTATATTCATGGGCAATTCTTCTAGTGCCGTAGAAAATGATGAGCTCATGGAATTTGAGTCACTGACTTAAAGGGACATCCATTTCCAGGAAAGGAGACATTATTGTTGATAATTTAATGAGAATGCAAATAATTTCTTTGATAATGCTGGGAGTTTGGTAGTATTAGCAGGCTGCTAGTGTGCTATGAATTCTGTGTCATTATATTGAATTGGATTTTGGATGTGGCTTTATGGAGACAGCGCTGTTTTCTGAGTAATACCCCATTCAAACACCTCCATCTGATGTATTGCATTAATAGATCATCAGAATCAGTTGTCATGCTAGTGATTTATTAGTGTAATACATGAGAATGAGACTTGCTGATGATGTACTTAGTGCTCACAAGATGTCAGTGTAGGAAGAAGAAGAAAACCCAGTAAGGAAACCCTTATAATATGATAAAGCCTGCCTAGTCGCAGTACTTTGAAAG
The DNA here is from genome assembly GCA_902729485.2 of Mus minutoides. Classification (NCBI taxonomy): domain Eukaryota; kingdom Metazoa; phylum Chordata; class Mammalia; order Rodentia; family Muridae; genus Mus; species Mus minutoides. Next base: position 169,676 of record LR753314.1, read on the forward strand.
CTTAGGGGGTTGCTATGTTAGTGTTTCTGGGCTAAACCCACTTTTAGGATGCTGCTGCAGTGACAGCATTATCCTGGTTCTAAATAGCACCACTGGTGAACTGAATGTTAATATTCATATATGTATAGTTACCATGAAATGTCTTAGAATCTGTCAGTAACTACATTTGTCAGAAAACATGTATAAATACTGTTGGCTTCTGGGAAAAAAGAAAATCTCTATTAAGCAGGATTTTCCAGTATGATACTCAAATATATTATTGTAATAACCATTTTCCAACCGATGGCTTGTGCCAAAGGGAAGCTTGTGCTAGTGAGACTATGTACTACCAGTCATGGGCACGCTTCTCACATTAGCCAGAGTGGCAGAGATTTTAAGGAAAACATTAAACTTAGGTCCCAATGTCATACATTTTCTGCTAATAGAGCTTGCAACACCTACTATAAATGTAGATGAATTAGAGGCTCCCAGCGACCTCTATCTACCTCCTGCTGGGCTTTTTCAAAAAGGGTAAAATACAGACTTGTAAATGTTTATAACATAGGGCTAAAAAGGCTTTTTTATGCAATGGAATAGCAGTTACTGTTCACCTCCTTACAGCAGCTGATTGCATCATAAATAAAACATTGGGGCCAGTCATTCTGCTGTGGAGTGGATGCATTTACAAAGTGGCCAAAAGGCATTGGCAAAGGGATCATGACTGTCTTACCAAGGATTCTGGCCTGTAGATGCGATGCAGTGAGGTCTACTTTTGCAAAATTTTTAGAGGCCATAGTGTGTGCACCATGTGCTTTTGCTTGGTAATACAATAGTTAGAACATTGTTTAAAGTGGTCTTCTGATTCCCAAGCCAAGAATGCATTGAAGTAAGGAAGGGAAAAGGTTAACCGAGCAGTGAAGAAAACCCTGAGCAGCATTCGCCCACTCCCTTCCGTTTTGTTCTCAGCAAAGCTGGTAGAGACTTCCTCACTATGTCTTGATTACAGCTGGATTTTCGGGATGAGAAGAAATTCAGGAAAAGAAGCAGAATGCTCTTTTATTAAGCAAGATATCCACTTTCTCATGTATTTTATATCTCAACTATCAATTATCATTCCTTAAATTTGTGACTAAGTCATTTTATGATCCATAAGAAACAAATCGAAAAGAATCCCTGGACTTTTCTAACCATCTCTGTGCAGTCTAAAGTCATAGAGACTGTCACAGAAAAATTCCACTCCCTGCTTTCTATCACAGACTACCCTGAAATTCTTATAGCCAACTATAAAAATATCTAATGCAATGACCAGTAAAATATGAGTCCTCTAAAATGGCGGCTAGCCTTTGAACTACAAACACCCAGACTCACTGTACTTCAGATGTGATAGAAACACTGATGATCAATGACTAACTATTCTGTATTGATTGCTTCACATCTATCAGGTAAATGATAGACAGAAAGAGAGCAAAGAGATACCAGTAAACTTGTCAAATAATGTATACTGAGTGCTATGTCAAAAGAAGTCATGTAAGTACTCTCATGATCACTGCTACAATTAGGCAACAACTTTTATGATAGAAAGTGGTTTTTCACATTCAATGGGAGTGTTTTTGTATATAATTCAAATTTTTTCAAAAATTTCACAGGACCTCTTATTTGCACCCCCAACTCACCAGCATAAAACATAATTAATTATTTGTCTAGAAAATTTTAAAGGGGCTTGACGGGACTATGAAGAACATCAGGAAGGGACCCTGATGAGAGTTTATTCTTTAGTTGATAAGGCTTGCACATCTTTAAGGGTAGAATCTTCTCTAATAAGATCAATGCACACAAGAAGACACTTAAACCTGAACAAGTGCATCAGTGGGGCCAACTAACTCATAAGAAAAATATAAATTTGCATGGAATATATAAAAGATGAATGAAGCCTGACCAATACAGATGCAGATGCTCACAGCCAACCTTCAGACTAACCATGGGGACAGCAAGGAAAGAGCTAGGGGCAGGACTGAAGGAGCTGAAGGGGTTTGCAAGCCCATGGGAAACACAACAGTATAATTTAACCAGACACCCCAGAGCTCCCAGGCACTAAACCACCAACCAAATAGTACACATGGAGGGACCCATGGCTGCAGCTGCATATGTAGCAGAGAATGGTCTTAACTGACATCAATGGGAGGGGAGGCCCTTGGTCCTGTAGGAGTCTCAATCACCCAGTATTGACATGCTCGGGTGGTGAGGTAGGAGTGAGGGTGTACCTTCAGAAGTAGAGAATGGAATAGGGGGTTTGTGGAGCGGAAACTGGGAAAGGGAACAACATTTGAAATGTAAATAAGGAAAATAACCAATAATTTTTAAAAAAAGATGAAGTCAGTACTTGTTATTTTTATTCATCTCTTTAGAGAATTCATACTATAATGTTCCTAATATTTTGAACAATAGCACTAGAAATATTAACAAAAATGCCTAGTGGGACACACGGGCCATTGCGACCACGCAGAGCTCCCCTCCTCACCTCTTCCATTGCAGCATTATTTCCTTCCCTTGTTTCTTCCCAGTCTCTCTCCCATTCCTTCCCTTGTTTCTTCCCAGTCTCTCTCCCATTCCTTCCCTTGTTTCTTCCCAGTCTCTCTCCCATTCCTTCCCTTGTTTCTTCCCAGTTTCTCTCTCTCTTTCTTTCTTTCTTCAGTTCTTCCTTTGCTTCTTTTCCATAATTTTCATTCTACTTCATTTTCTGTAACAACATTTATTTTAAAAAAGAAGAAAACGTTTTTTAAAAGATATTTTCTTTGTTTGTCTTTCAAATGATATTCCAAAAGTTCCCTATACCCTCCCCCAGCCCTGGTCCCCCACCCACCAACTCCTACTTCCTGGCCCTGGCATTCCCCTGTACTGGGCATATAAAGTTTGTAAGACGAAGGAGTCTCTCTTCCCCTTCCCAGTGATGGCCGACTAGGCCATCTTCTGCTATATATGCATATAGAGACAAGAGCTCTGGGGGAACTGTTTAGTTCATATTGTTGTTCCACCTAAAGGGTTGTAGACCCCTTCAATTCCTTGGGTAATTGTTCTAGCTCCTCCATTGGGGGCTCTGTATTCCATCGTATAGATGAATGTGAGCATTCCCATCTGTGTTTTTCAGGTACCGGCATAGCCTCACTAGTGATAGTTATATCGGGGTCCTTTCAGCAAAATCTTGCTGGCATATTCAATAGTGTATGGATTTGGTGGGTGATTATGGGATGGATCCCCGGGTGGGGTAATCTCTGGATGGTCCATCTTTCCTCTTAGCTCCAATCTTTGTCTCTGTAACACCTTTCACAGGTGTTTTGTTCTCTATTCTAAGAAGGAATGAAGTATGCATACTTTGGTTTCCTTTTTTTGATTTTCTTGTGTTTTGCAAGTTGTATCTTGAGTATTCCAAGTTTCTGGGTTAATATCCACTTATCAGTGAGTGCATATCAAGTGACTTCTTTTGTGATTGGGTTACCTCACTAATGATGATATCCTCCAGATACATCCATTTGCCCAAGAATTACATAAATCCATTGTTTTTAATAGCTGAATAGTACTCCATTGTGTAAATGTACCACATTTTCTGTATCCATTCCTCTGTTGAGGGACATCTGGGTTCTTTCCAGCTTCTGGCTATTATAAATAAGGCTGCTATGAACTTAGTGGAGCATGTGTTCTTATTACCAGTTGGAACATCTTCTGGGTATATGCCTAGTAGAGGTATTGCTGGATCTAACTGTAGTACCATATCCATTTGTCTGAGGAACGTCCAGACTGATTTCCAGAGTGGTTGTACCAGGTTGCAGTCCTACCAGCAATGGAGGAGTGTTCCTCTTTCTCTACATCCTCACCAGCATCTGCTGTCACCTGAGTTTTTGATCTTAGCCATTCTGACTGGATTGAGGTGGAATATCAAGGTTGTTTTGATTTGCATTTCCCTGATGATTAAAGATGTTGAACATTTTTTTTCAGGTGCTTCTCTGCCTTTCAGTATTCCTCAGTTGAGAATTCTTTGTTTAGCTCTGTACCCCATTTTTAATGGGATTACTTGAATTTCTGTAGTCCAGCTTCTTGAGCTCTTCGTATATATTGGATATTAGTCCCCTATCAGAATTAGGATTGGTAAAAATCCTTTCCCAATCTGTTGGTGGCTTTTTTGTCTTATTGACAGTGTCTTTTGCCTTATAGAAGCTTTACAATTTCATGAGGTCCCACTTGTCAATTCTTGATCTTACAGCACAAGCCTTTGCTGTTCTATTTAGGAATTTTAGCCCTGTGCCCCTATCTCCAAGGATTTTCCCCACCTTTTCCTCTATAAATTTCAGTGACTCTGGTTTTATGTGGAGGTTTTTGATCCACTTAGACCTGAGCTTTGTACAAGAAGATAAGAATGGATCAATTTGCATTCTTCTGCATGATAACTGCCAGTTGTGCCAGCACCATTTGTGGAAAATGCTGTCTTTTTTCCTCTGGATAATTTTAGCTCCTTTGTAAAAGATCAAGTGACCATAGGTGTGTGGGTTCATTTCTGGGTCTTCAATTCTATTCCATTGATCTACCTGTCTGTTGCTGTACCAATACCATGCAATTTTTATTACAATTGCTCTGTAGTACAGCTTGAGATCAGGCATGGTGATTCCACCAGAGGTTCTTCTATTGTTGAGAATAGTTTTTGTTATCCTATGTTTTTTAATATTCCAGATGAATTTGTAAACTGCCCTTTCTAACTAAGTGAAAAATTGAGTTCGAATTTTGATGGGTATTGCATTGAATCTGTAGATTGCTTTTGGCAGGATAACCATTTTGACTATATTAATCCTGCCAATCCATGAGCATGGGAGATCTTTCCATCTTCTGAGATCTTCTTCAATTTCTTTCTTCAGAGACTTGAAGTTCTTATCATACAGATCTTTCACTTCCTTATTTAGAGTCACACCAAGATATTTTATATTGTTTGTGACTATTGTGAAGGTTGTTGTTTCCCTAATTTTTTTCTCAGCCCGTTTATCCTTTGTGTAGAGAAAGGCCATGTTTTGTTTGAGTTAATATTATATTCAGCTACTGGACTGAAGGTGTTTATCAGGTTTAGAAGTTCTCTGGTGGAATTTCTAGGGTCACTTATATATATTATCATATCATCTGCAAAGAGTAATATTTTGACTTCTTCCTTTCCAATTTAAATCCCCTTGATCTCCTTTTGTTGTCGAATTGTTCTGGGTAGGACTTCAAGTACTATATTGAATAGGTAGGGAGAAAGTGGACAGCCTTGTCTAGTCCCTGATTTTAATAGGATTGCTTCGAGTTTTTCTCCATTTACATTGATGATGACTACTGGTTTGCTGTAGATTGCCTTTATTATGTTTAGGTATGGGCCTTGAATTTCTGGTCTTTCCAAGACTTTTATCATGAATGGGTGCTGGATTTTGTCAAATGCTTTCTCAGCATCTAAGGAGATGATCATGTGTTTTTTTGTCTTTGAGTTTGTTTATATAGTGTAATGCCTTGATCGATATCTGTATATTGAACCTTCCCTGCATACCTGGGATGAAGCCTAATTGGTCATAGTGGATGATCGTTTTGATGTGTTCTTGGATTCAGTTTGGGAGGATTTTTTTAGTATTTTTGCTTCGATAATCATGAAAGAAATTGGTCTATAGTTCTCTTTCTTTGTTGATCTTTGTGTGGTTTAGATATCAGAGTAATTGTGGTTTCATAGAGTGAATTGGGTAGAGAACCTTTTGTTTATATTTGTTTGAATAGTTCTTTTTGTTTCCACTTGTTTGATTTCAGCCCTGAGTTTGATTATTTCCTGCCATCTTCTCCTCTTGGGTAAATTTGCTTCCTTTAGTTCTAATGCTTCTAGGTGTGATGTCAGGCTGTTACTTTATGCTCTCTCTAGTTTATTTTTGGAGGCACTCAGGGCTATCCGTTTTCCTCTTAGGATTGCCTTCATTGTGTCACATAAGTTTGGGTATGTTGTGGCTTCATTTTCATTTAAAGCTAAAAAGTCTTTAATTTCTTTATTTCTTCCTTGACCAAGGTATCACTGAGTAGAGAGTTGTTCAGTTTCCACGTGAATTCTGGCTTTCTGTTATTAATGCTGTTATTGAAGATCAATCAGCCTTAGTGCATGGTGATAGGATGCATGGGATAATTTCGATATTTTTGTATCTGTTGAGGCCTATTTTGTGACCAATTATATTGTCAATTTTGGAGGAGGTACCATGTGGTCCTGAGAAGAAGGTATATCCTTTTGTTTTAGGATAAAATGTTCTGTAGATATCTATTAAATCCATTTGTTTCACAATTTCTGTTAGTGTACATGGGTCTCTGTTTAGTTTCTGTTTCTAGGATCTGTCCATTAATGAGAGTGGGGTGTTGAAGTCTTCCACTATAATTGTGTGAGGTGCAATGTACGCTTTGAGTTTTACTAAAGTTTCTTTAATGAATGTGGCTGCTCTTGCATTTGGAGCATAGATATTCAGAATTGAAAGTTCATCTTGGTAGAAATTGCCTTTGATGAATATGAAGTGCCCCTCTTTGTCTTTTTTGATAACTATGGTTTGAAAGTCAATTTTATTCAATTATTGAATGGCTACTCCAGCTTGTTTCTTAGGACCATTTGCTTGGAAAATTGTTTTACAGCCTTTCACTCTGAGGTAGTGTCTGTATTTTTTCCTGAGGTGGGTTTCCTGTAAGCAGCAAAATGTTGGGTCCTGTTTGTGTAGCCAGATATTAGTCTATGTCCTTTTATTGGGGAATTAAGTCCATTGATGTTAAGAGAGATTAAAGAAAAGTAACTGTTGCTTCCTGTTATTTTTGTTGTTAAAGTTGGGATTCTGTTCTTGCTGCTTTCTTCTTTTCGGTTTGTTGTAGGATTACTTTCTTGCTTTTTCAAGGGTGTAATTTCTGTCCTTGTGTTGGTGTTTTCCCGTTATTATCCTTTGAAGGGCTGGATTTGTGGAAAGGTATTTTGTGAATTTGGTTTTGTCATGGAATACCTTGTTTTCTCCATCTATGGTAATTGAGAGTTTTGCTGGGTATAGTAAGCTGAGCTGGCATTTGTCTTCTCTTAGGCTCTGTATGATGTCTGTCCAGTATGTTCTGGCTTTCATAGTCTCTGGTGAGAAGTCTGGTGTAATTCTAATAGGCCTCCCTTTATATGTTACTTGACCTTTTTCCCTTACTTCTTATAATAGTCTTTCTTTTTTAGTGCATTTGTTATTATGATTATTATGTGTCAGAAGGAGTTTCTCTTCTGGTCCAGTCTATTTGGAGTTCTGTAAGCTACTTGTATGTTCATGGGCATCTCTCTCTTTAGGTTTGGGAAGGTTTTTTTTTTTTTTTTTTTTTTTTTTTTTTTTTTTTTTTTTTTTTTTTTTTTTTTTTTTTTTTTTTTTTTTTTTTTTTTTTTTTTTTTTTTTTTTTTTTTTTATAATTTTGTTGAAGATATTTGCTGGCCCTTTAATTGAGTATCTTTGTTCTCATCTACCCCTATTATCCATAGGTTTGGTCTTATTGTGTCCTGGATTTCCTGGATGTTTTGAGTTAGAATCTTTTTGCATTTTGCATTTTCTTTGATTGTTGTGCCCATGTTCTCTATGGAATTTTCTGCACCTGAGATTCTCTCTTCGATCTCTTGTATTCTGTTGCTGATGCTGGCATCTATGGTTCCTGATTTCTTTCCTAGGGTTTCTATCTCCAGAACTGTCTCACTTTTGTTTTTTTTTTTTTTTGTTGTTTGTTTGTTTTTGGTTTTTTTTTTTTTGTTTTTTTTAATTGTTTCTAAGTCCCTTTTTAGGTCTTGGATAGTTTTCTTCAATTCCATCACTTGTTTGGTTGTGTTTTCCTGTAATTCTTTAAGGGATTTTTGTGTTTCCTCTTTAAGGACTTCTACCTGTTTAGCAGTGTTTTCCTGTAATTCTTTAAGGACTTCTACCTCTTTAGTGCTGTTCTCCTGTACTTCTTTAAGTGAATTATTAAAGTCCTTCTTAAGGTCCTCTACCAGCATCATGAAATATGATTTTGAATCCACATCTTGCTTTTCGGGTGTGTTGGGGTATCCAGGACTGGTTAAGGTGGGACTGCTGGGTTCTGATGATGGTAAGCAATCTTGGTTTCTGATGGTAAGATTCTTATGTTTGCCTTTAGCCATTTGGTAATCTCTGGAGTTAGCTGTTATAGTTGTCTCTGGCTGGAGCCTGTTTCTCTTGTGATTCTGTTAGCCTCTGTCAGCTGTCCTGGGAGTCCTGCCCTCTTCTGAGTCTCAGTTGTCAGAGTACTCACTTCAGGCAAACTCTCCTTTTGCAGGGAATGTGCACAGAGGTCTGGTGTTCAGACCTGCCTCCTGCTCTGCGGGTCACAGCCCTCCTGTGCATCACCTCTCCTCTGGTGGGGAAGGTGCCCGGATTTCAGCTGCCAGAAATGGGGGTCTGTCCCAGAAGCCCTGTGCTTCTGCCTGTCCCAGAAGCTGCAGTCCACTGCTCACCCTCTGCAGTCTGTGAGTTGTTTTGAGCAGACTGGTCCCAGAGGGACCTGGGAGACAAGATGCCTTCCTTACCTGCTCTGAGGGTCACAGCCCACTGGAGCAGCCACCTCTCCTCTAGCAGGGAAGGTGCCCGGATTTCTGCAGCCAGAATCGAGGGTCTGTCCCAAAAGCTGTGTGCCTCTGCCTGTCCCAGAAGCTGTAATCCTCTGCTCACCTTCTGCAGTCTGTGAGCTCTTTTAGAAGAAAACTTTTAAGAAAGAACACTGGAGTGGGAGGGTTGTAGATCCAGGAATTTGCAGTGCCTCTTCATGTGGCTGTAACTGTGAAATCACTTTCTAGATATTTTGAAGTATTCTGCAATTCTTTACTATTACTATGTGATATTATATTCCATTATGATGGGATGTATCTATGTTGCCTTAATTGCAGTGATTGAAATGGCAAGATAAATATTGGAAATAATTTTTCCAAGGCTGAAGAGATGGCTTGGTAGTTAAGGTCGCTGGCTGTTCTTTCAGCAGTCATATGAGGTTCACAATTATTCATTATCAGGATATCCTATACTTTCTTCTGAAATCCTCTGTTAATATACATCCACTTCATGCATAGATGTGAATCCAGACAAAACAACCCTATATACATAGAATGAATGCTAAGAAAATTTATCACTGAAAAAATAATATTCTGAGTGTTTTAAATTTGGTGCTCTGCTAGCTTGCTTTTGTGTGATTGTGTGATGACAGCTTGGGCAGCTTATTTTATCACCTGCAGCTGCGAGGTGCAGTGTATTTTGCTACTAGTTGCCTCTTTCTCCCCCTCTCCCTTCCTCTCTCTCCCTTCCTCTCTCTTCCTCTCTCCACCTCTCCCCCTCTTCCCCTCTCCCCCTCTCCCCCTCTCTATCCCTCGCTCCCTCTCTCCCTCTCCCTCCCCCTCTCTCCCCATCCCCCTCCTTCCCCCTCTCTCCCACTCCCCCTCTCTCTGTCCAGTACATTCTCTGTCTTCTGGTCTGTCCGTCTGTCTGTCTTGGATTCTCTCTCATGTCCCAACTTGGAGAAGGCCTTTCCCGCCCACCCCTACCCTAATAAATCTCGTGGGCTAATCTTTTGTGTGGTGTGACCTCTTAGTGGCACACCCTTGTCACCAACCCACCTTTGCAGCTTTATCCTAATACTAAGGAATGTTTTTAAATAGATAAACAGTGAAAATATGGAGGTGTAAAAAAGGCTAAGCTAAGCTACTTTTTTTTAAAAGTGAGGGTTTATAACCTAAATTCTAATAGTAGAAATGCATTCCAACGAATATTCCTGATGTACTGAATAGTATCATTCTCTAAGATAGAATTTATAAATATATCATAAATATTAAATCTTAATAAATAAAACATAAAAAAAAACAACCTGACTTTTCAACACCATATGTGACTCAAAATTACATAAGTGTTAACACTAAATTTGTATACTATGTTTATATCTGATATGGCAAATGAATACAACCCAGAGAAATTCAGACACCTTATCACCACTGCAGGAGGGACAGGACGTGTGTGTGTGTGTGTGTGTGTGTGTGTGTGTGTGTGTGTGTGTGTGTGCGAGCGTGTCTTTCGCTTCACTCCAGTCTTACTGTATTCTGGCTAGAGAGAGAACACAGCCAAGTACCAAATAGCTCTGCCTCTGTTATTTTCTCTCTCTCACCAACTTTTGTATGAAAAAAAATCTAAATTCTTGCTTCATAAACATTCCCTTCACTATTTCTATAACAGCATGCCTTATTATTTCCTACAAAAAAATGACTATTTCTTTTACTTTTTAAGTTAGAAGTAGTTATCCAATTCTCTCTCTCTCTCTCTCTCTCTCTCTCTCTCTCTCTCTCTCTCTCACACACACACACACACACACACACACACACACATGAACCACATGAACTGTGCTGCAAATGGAATCAGAAATTATCAGGTGCAAAATTAGCTGTAAAAAATAAGACAATAAACAATGGAGCTTTTATGTGATTTTTATAATTGTTTGTGTTTCATTAACATGCAAAATTGTTTTAAAGGCTAACCTGTACACAAAAGAAGACATTTTGATGAGAACTGTGCTCCGTTTTATGTTAGACACCATTATATTTGCTTTTCTAATGTAACAATTCTAATTAGTACTTAGCATTCATCTTGAGTTATTCAGCTTCAACAATCTGAAGGTGACAATCGAGTCACAATTCCATGGTACTCTTTGTCAGTACCTGTCAAAATATAGCTAAGCCTTTAGGAGTTGTGATCTAAATACTGAAAAAAAAAGTTAATAGTCCAGAAACAGTATGTCCTAGGTAATTTTCCAAAATTAAATTGCACCTTACTCTTTATTTAGCACTATTTTGTTAAATGTGACCCTGGAAAAGCTGTGTCTCTCCACTAATCTCATTGCACTGTTTTATTCTCTGACATACTTCATGTGCCTGATTCATTCTATTTCATGGTGTAGTTTCATGAGTGGATTAATCACAAAGTTTCAAGTCAGTTAGTATGCATGCATACATATGCTTTGAAAAGATGAGAAGTAGATCATATTAAAAATGTGAAAAAAGTTTTTCTTAATGTGCACTGAACAAATGATTTTCATATGTTAGATCACATCACTTCAGCCATCCTGAGATTCACAATTTAATATGGACTACTTAGAGGAGAATGCAGGTTCAGAGTAGATAGAAGACTTCTCAGTGGTAGCTGAAATTTTTTTTTAGGACTAAAAGGAGCAGCCATAAGACTGCAAATGGCTTCTTATTTTCCAATTTGTATCCCCTTGACTTCCTTTTGTTGTCAAATTGCTGTGGCTAGGACTTCAAATACTATATTGAATAGGTAGGGAGAAAGTGGGCAGCCTTGTCTAGTCCCTGATTTTAATGGGATTGCTTCCAGCTTCTCTCCATTCAGTTTGATGTTGGCTACTGATTTGCTGTAGATTGCTTTTATTATGTTTAGGTATGGGCCTTGGATTCCTGATCTTTCCAAGACTTTTATCATGAATGGGTGTTGGATTTTGTCAAATGCTTTTTCAGCATCTAAAGAGATGATCATGTGGTTTTTATCTTTGAGTTTGTTTATATAGTGGATTACATTGATGGATTTCCATATATTAAACCATCCCTGCATCCCTGGGATGAAGCCTACTTGGTCAGGATGGATGATCGTTTTGATGTGTTCTTGGATTCGGTTAGTGAGATTTTTTTTTCTAGACACAGTTTCTCTGTGTTTTATTGAGTGTTTTTGCATCGATATTCATAAGGGAAATTGGTCTGAAGTTCTCTATCTTTGTTGTGTCTTTATGCAGTTTAGGTATCAGAGTAATTGTGGCTTCATAGAATAAATTGGGTAGCATACTTTCACTTTCTATTCTGTTGAGTAGTTTGAGAAGAACTGGAATAAAGTCCTCTTTGAAGGTCTGATAGAACTCTGCACTAAACCCATCCGGTCAAGGCATTTTTTGGTTAGGAGACTATTAATGACTGCTTCTATTTCTTTAGGAGATATAGGACTGTTTAGATCATTAATCTGATCCCGACTTAATTTTGGTACTTGGTATCCATCTAGAAATTTGTCCACTTCATCCAGATTTTCCAATTTTTTTTTAATATAGCCTTTTATAGAAGGATCTGATGGTGTTTTGGATTTCCTTAGGATCTGTTGTTATGTCTCCCTTTTCATTTCTTATTTTGTTCATTAGGATACTGCAGATGACATGGTAGTATATATAAGTGACCCTAAAAACTCCACCACAGAACTCCTAAACCTGATAAACAGCTTCAGTGAAGTAGCTGCATATAAAATTAACTCTAACAAATCAATGGCCTTTCTCTATACAAAGGATAAATTGGCTGAGAAACAAATTAGGGAAAAAACACCCTTCACAATAGTCACAAACAATATAAAATATTTTGGTGAGACGCTAACTAAGGAAGTGAAAGGTCTGTATGTTAAGAACTTCAAATCTCTAAATAAAGAAATTGAAGAAGTTCTCAGAAGATGGAAAGATCTCCCATGCTCTTGGATTGGCAGGATCAATATAGTAAAAATGGCTATCTTGCCTAAAGCAATCTACAGATTCAATGCAATCCCCATCAAAATTCCAACTCAATTCTTCACAGAGTTAGAAAGGGTTATTTTCAAGTTCATCTGGAAAAACAAAAAACCTAGGATAGCAAAAACTCTTCTCAACAATTAAAGAGCCTTTGGTGGAATCACCATGCCTGACCTCAAGCTGTACTACAGAGCAATTATAATAAAACTGCATGGTACTGGTACAGCGACAGACAGGTAGATCAATGGAATAGGATTGAAGACCCAGAAATGAATCCACACACCTATGGTCACTTGATCTTTGACAAGGAAGCTAAAACCATCCAGTGGAAAAAAGATAGCATTTTCAACAAATGCTGCTGGCACAACTGGAGGTTATCATGTAGAAGAATGGGAATTGATCCACTCTTATCTCCTTGTACTAAGGTCAAGTCTAAGTGGTTTAAGGAACTTCACATAAAACCAGATATACTGAACCTTATAGAGTAGAAAGTGGGGAAAAGCCTCGAAGATATGGGCACTGGGGAAAAATTCCTGAATAGAATAGCAATGGCTTGTGTGCTAAGATCAAGAATTGACAAACGGGACCTCATAAAATTGCAAAGCTTCTGTAAGGCAAAAAATACTGTCAATAAGACAAAAAGGCCACTGACATATTGGGAAAGGATCTTTACCAATCCTAAATCAGATAGGGGACTAAATCCAATATATATAAAGAACTCAAGAAGGTGGACACTAGAAAATCAAATAACCCCATTAAAAAATGCACAGAGCTAAACAAAGAATTCTCAACTGAGAAATACCAAATGGCTGAGAAGCACTTGAAAATTGTTCAACATCCTTAATCATCAGGGAAATGTAAATCAAAACAACCCTGAGATTGCACGTCACACCAGTCAAAATGGCTATGATCAAAAATTCAGGTTACTGCAGATGCTGACATGGATGTGGAGAGAGAGGAACACTACTCCATTGTTGGTGGGATTGCAAGCTTGTTCAACCACTCTGGAAATCAGTATAGTGGTTCCTCAGAAAATTGGACATAGTACTTCCAGAGGATCCTGCAATACCTCTCTTGGGCATATATCCAGAAGATGTTCCAACTGGTAATAAGGACACATGCTCCACTATGTTCATAGCAGCCTTATTCATAACAGCCAGAAGCTGGAAATAACCCAGGTGTCCCTCAACAGAGGAATAGATACAAAAATTATGGTACATTTACACAATGGAGTACTACACAGATATTAAAAACAATGAATTTATGATATCCCTTGCAAATGGATGGATCTGGAGGGTATCCTCCTGAGTGAGGTAAATCACAAAAGAACTCATATAACATGTACTCTCTGATAAGTGGATATTAGCCCAGAAACCTAGATTACCCAAGATACAATTTGCTAAATACATGAAACTCAAGAAGAATGAAGATCAAAGGGTGGACACTTTGCCCCTTCCTGGAATTAGGAACAAAGCACATATCGAAGGAGTTACAGAGATCAAGTGTAGAGGTGATACAAAAAGATGGACCAACCAGTGACTGCTGCAGCCGGGGATCCATCCCACAATCAGCCACCAAACACAGACACTATTGCATATGCCAGCAAGTTATTGCTGAAAGGGCCCTGATATAGCTGTCTTGTGTGAGGCTATACCAGTGCCTAGCAAATACAGAAGTGGATGCTCACAGTCAGCTATTAGATGGAATTCAGGGTTCCCAAGGGAGGAGCTAGAGAAAGTACCCAAAGAGCTGAAGGGGTCCCCACTCCTATAGGTGGAAGAACAATATGAACTAACTAGTACCCTCAGAGCTCCTGTCTCTAGCTGCATATGTAGCAGAAGATGGCCTAATTGGCCATCATTGGGAAGAGAGGCCCCTTGATCATGCAAACTTTATATGCCCCAGTACAGGGGAAATGCCAGGCCCAAGATGTGAGAGTGCGTGGGTAGGGGAGCAGGGCGGGGGATGAGGGAGGATTTAGGGGACTTTCGGGATAACATTTGAAATGTAAATGAAGAAAATATCTAATAAAAATTGGAAAAAAACCACAAAAAACCCCAATGAAATATATCTTAAAATAACCATTCTGTTTGTTGAATAACAATAGTTGAAAATATTAAAATCACATTCTACACACACACAAAAAGATAAACATGTGGATAATGGTGATTTATTTCTAACAAAAGTAATATATAGCTAAATATAAATTCACTCATTATAAATATTAATTGTAAAATTATATATGTTAAATAAAATGCCCTCCTCTATAATTAGGAAAGAGTATACATATGTCTCGTATATAAGACAGTTTTAGAGAAAAAA
>LR753314.1:184652-240420 GCA_902729485.2 Mus minutoides
ATCCCATCTTTCCATGTTTATGTCTCACATAGTGAATGTAATTTCATTTAATGAAATTTTATGTAACTTTTTTTCATGCAATATATTTTCACTCCTCCAACTCCTCCTCTACATATTTTAGACAAAGAAGGAGAAAGCAAATGCTTTGATAGACAACATAGTTGCAAAATGAATACAGTTTTCATAGATTAAGAGAAGATTTTGTTTTGAGTCTTCAAACCATCATTCACCCAAGATAACTGTTGTATACTTATGCAGCTTCTGTGACTACGCAAAATGTGGTAACTCACTTTAGAAGATCTAAAGCAGAGAATTCAATGAAGCATCTTTTATAATGGCAAGCTTCTAATGCCTGCAGATCTGCCCATTTATTTCCAATTTATATTTTGATATATAGGAAAACATTAGAAAAAGAAGATCTAAAATTAGTATATGTTATTCAATAATGTCAGAAATCATTTTTGATCAAGAAAAACTCCTCTTCCTATCATAAGACATGCTTATAAAATCCTTTCTTTTCTTTCTATTTTTTAAAAGATATTGTTCTTAAAAGTTACTGGCCATGGTAATTATATATCTACTAATGTAACTGCTATGTTGAGTACAAAGTTCTGAACTCAGACGGATACATTGTCAGCCTTGGCCCAGAAGTAGTTAACAAAATCTTAAAGGGAACACACAATTAACAACGATGTTGCTTTATTACAATTGTGTCCAGTAATATATTAGATGCATGGAAAGAAGAGGCAACTCTTAAAATGACAGGGATGTGAGGGGTAATTAGGAGAATAATTTCTTTTAGGAAAAAGCAATTTGTAGTAGACAGCTATATCATGGCTAGTAGGGGACTTTCGGGATAACATTTGAAATGTAAATGAAGAAAATATCTAATAAAAATTGGAAAAAAAACACAAAAAACCCCAATGAAATATATCTTAAAATAACCATTCTCTTTGTTGAATAACAATAGTTGAAAATATTAAAATCACATTCTACACACACAAAAAGATAAACATGTGGATAATGGTGACTAGTGTGGGTCAAGATAGCTCAGACTTTGATCCATTACAGTCCACAGAAATCTCAAGAAATTCACATTGAATTCACACATAAGTCAGATATGATGTGAAAAACCTCATTAAATGTAATTAATTTACATTTAATTTAACATTAAGTTTACATCTACAAAATGTTAATCTCTAAGTTCAATACCTCACAATATGCCTTTGGAGTTTTGGCCTTCTTCATACCAATGTCCACCTTATGGCCCATTCTTCAGGTTACTTTATTCCATACAGGACATTTGGCATTTTCCAGAATGCCCAAAGACTAATTTCCCAGTGTTATCTATCTTCTCACATACTAAAAATATATAAAACATATGGCTGATTCCTTTTAAATATATTGTTCTTAAACACTTGTACAGTTTTTACCCTGATTTTACTACATGGTGACACATGAAGAGTAGGATTTGTATGATTGGAAATTTTCATTTTCTGAATAGTCGACAGAATATACAATGACATTCTAATGCTGCTCCCATGTTCTCCATGGTTGCAATATGCAGACTTCATCATTACCTAAATCCAAGTGATGCTTATATGTATGCATATGTGGGTTTGCAGAGAAGCAAAGGAAAAGAACGAATTCAGCCATGGTGTAGGAGAGAAAGAGAGAGAGGCTTGTCAGTTTTCATTGTCAGGTAAAGGTTGTTTCACATAGTTCTTAGTACAAAAATGAAGATTCACTTCTCATAGTGAATTTAACATTTGTCTTGCCTTGAATTAAGGTGGCAGTGTTAAAAAGCAGAATGTGTTGAGGGGTGGAAAAGACATGGATTTTTTAAACTCAAAAGTCAAATACTCAATACCCACCCTCATTGGAAAACAAAAATAATATGTCTACAACAGATCATTCTCCAGACTGTAGTGAAGACCTTTACAAAGATAACTTGGCATAAAATCATGTTTTTATGTGCTTGTTCATAGATAGATTCACATAAATAACAAAACAGTGAATATATTTTAAATGTATAAACTTTCAAAGTATAAACCAAAAGAAGGAGATTCAAATAGGTGATATCTTTGATTTATTATTAAAGTTGACTTACAGAACTATGAACTCTTTATATATATGTCTGGAAGCTCTCTTTGGCAATTTTATAGTGAAAGAAAATTCTAACCTTGAAGTTAAGGAAATAACTCATCCTGTTCAATTGCATCAAGAGAAAAACAAAACAAAACAGAACAAAACAACAACAAAACACAACCAATTCATGTTCTCACTCATAAATGAAGCCTAGCCATGGTATGTGTGTGCGTGTGTATAAATAAATATCCATATTATATGTGGATATAGAAGATTATGTAAGAAGGAAGTCAGAAAAAGGTTAATATTAGATGGTGAGGAAACATTGAATACAGTTTAAAATACTTGAGCCCCCAAAATGAAGCAGTTTTTTTTTTTAATGTCAACTCTATTATGGAATTTTCAGTTTTCAGTGATGACTAAGTTCATAAAAATCTATTTGATAATGAATATACAAAGTCTAAGGTCTGCATTAGTATAAAAGTATAAACTCTAAGCTCTACAGAAAGGCTATTCTAGTTCAATAGAAGTGAGTTGAGATATATAGACGTTTAGTCTGGTTAATTTGTGAGTCATTTTTTGCTTTGAAATTTCTTTTTATAGCTTTCCCTCCCTCCTTACTTCCCAGTTCCTCGCTACCCCACTTCCTCTCTTCCCAAGATCCACTCCTCCTCTTTTCCAAAAACAATAACAAAACACACAAAAAAACAAAAAACAAAAAGCAAACAAACAAAAAAAGCCACCACTACCATCACCACCACCACCACCAAAGAATAGGTCTTCTAGTGATATCAACCAAACATGGCATAACAATTTAGAATAAGAAGGGTTATGTTTATTTTGGGTATTGCTTGTTACTTTTTATGCTTTTGCAAACCTTAAAAGAGAAAGGTCTTATTTTAGCTTACAGTTTTAAGGATTTCACTCTATAGTCTGATTCTCCTGATTGGGCCCATGGTAATGCAGAATTTCTTCGTGAGAGGATCCTTAGAGGAAGCTATTATTTCATTGGAGACAAATGTTGAGGGATGGAGATATTATCTGATAATTACCTGCAAATGTTCACCATCTTTAACATATTATTCCAGAAAAAACTTATCTAATGAAGTTTCAATGATTTTTCAAATCAAACAGCAGCAGCCAAAATGGTAGAGTGCTCATTTATGCCCATTCATCAGGAGGCAGATGCAGGAAGATCTATGTGAGCTTGAGGACATACAAGTCTATACTGTGAGTTCAAGGCCAGCTAGGACTAAAATTAAGACCAATCAATGAAACAAACAAAACCAAAAAAATAGACACAACCACAACTGAGGATCATGTGTACAAACATGATACTCTGAAGATCATGAATATAAACTAACCTTAGCACCTCATTTCTAGATATATCACCTAGATCTTTGATTTGATAGTCATATAGAGAAACATCCTATTTTAAAATAACTTATATATTTAGTAACTTATTAAAGTACATGGAAATTGGGATATAACATATGCATTTTAAGGGAATGCAACTCAACTTATGGCAGTTGTCATTCCTAAATTTTGAGCTGGATAGAAAGGTTCTGTAAAATATAATATGTGACAGTTGTATTGTCTAATAATAAAGTTGTTATTGGTTTAACATTTTGTTACAATTATTTGCTTATGGATATTTAATAGTGCTCTAATAGCAGTAATTTACTATTCTTAGGAATGGTCACTAATATAATATAATATTATTTTGTTTAAGGTAATTCATATCACACAAGAAATTGTATTTAAAATTTATTAGAGAAAAATATCCACATGACTAGGTGTTTTCGTTAGGGTGTGCATTGCTATGAAGAGACAGTATGACCAAGGTAAATCTTATAAAGGACAACAGTTAACTAGGGTTGGCTTATAGCTCCAGAAGTTCAGTCCATTGTGATCATGGCAGAAGCATGGCAGCAATGGTGCTGTAGATGCTAAGAGTTCCACCTCTTGTTCCAAAGTCAAACAGAAAACTGTCATCCTCAGGAAGCTAGGAGGAGCTCTTTTTGTTCACCACCATAGTGAAATACTTCCTCCAACAAGGCCACACCTACTTACAGTGCCACTCCCTGGGCTAAGCATATTCAAACCACCATATTGGGTAATGATGAGTTTTGTCTAGCATAGTTTTATTGACCTTAGTTTTTAAAGAAAAATAGTAACAGTTACTGTAAAATGTGGTTACTCTCATATTATTAAAGTTATTTTGTTTTAACCACAAAAGTTTCCTACCTCTATTTCTACTATGCTGCCTAAATAAAATAATAGCTTCATTTTAATATATTGAGAACTAACGTTTTACTTTATCATTTTCAAAAATTTAATGAATTGATTAGAAGAGTATACTAAGAATAAAATAGAAGAATTGGTCTGGTGAGCATTATGAAGAATTACTGTTTAATAAAATTAAATGTTATAAATAACTGGTTCCTGTAAGGGCTGACAGAGAGGATAAAAGGCCATCATATACATGAAGATACTCTCAAAATCAACTTCTGGCCTCCATATTCATTCACAAATGTAAACAATGTACATCACAGAATATTTAGCCCAAAATCTCAACACACACACTCTCCACACACACCTGTTAATTAAATTCCAACCCACCTTACAGTACTTGCTATAGAAACTACATATCCCAGAGTATCTTTGTGATATTGAAATAACTGAAGGATTCATGTAAGAATTATCATACATGCAAAATGTAACAGTAAATGGTGTTCTGAAAATCATTTTGAATTTAGTGCAGAACCCTGCATTATTGTCTAAAATGGCAGCATCCAGATCATTTTTGCTTCTCATTTTTGACCTCTATTTAATGTTCAATATCATTAACAAAGACTCATAAAGAAAGGTATTTTCTCAATAAAATGTAGCCTCTTTTACTTCAGTTTATCTTCATTTCCCTCTGTCTTTTGTGGTACCAATATATCTCATCTTTTCAAGTAAAGCAAAATTTTCAGTTTGGCAACAACATGGAGACCAAGTCTATGTGCAGGAAACCTTCATCAGCTTTGCAATCAGGTAAAGCTGGAAGTTTTCTGTCTATTCTTTCAGTAAGTGACCCACCACATTAATTGTTAATTTTATCTTCACTTTTGACAGATGCAACAAGATTAATTTCCTCTCTTAGTTACAGCCGTTCTGTATAATATTGATTTTCATCTGGTAGCTATATGCTTTGGGAAGTGCTTGTGGTTTGAATAAAGGAAAACTGTTCACATGGCTATTTTTATGTATGTTCCCCTATATAGACATTACTATAAATGGAAAAGTTATGAAACTCAACACTTTGTTCAAATGAATGTAGTAGTTATATGACCATATATACAAAGTGCAATTTCTAAAATGAATAGTCTAACCACTTCTTGTGACTTTCTTTCCTGGGTTGTGCTGTGAAAGCATGTTTGACCTCATCTGTTGTCTAGTCTCTAATGGTGCCATAGAATATTGAAAGAAAGGGCAGAAATACAAAAGTGTTATTGTGAAATTGGAACGTCTCATATACAAAGAAGCAGAATGTATACTAAACGGGTGGTGTCCAAACTCTATTACACTCATAACCAGAAAAAGCAAATGAAATTTATCTGAGGCAGGAATGTGCTAGAGGAGTTTGAGGTAGAAAAAGAGGGAATAATTTCTAATTTCCAACTAGAAGAATCTATAAGATTCCCCAGCTGTAAACACTAGGACAGAGAGGATGCAACCCATCTCCTGGCAATAGCTCCTAAAAGGACTCAGCAAAGTGTGATGATGTTGCTTAAGCCCATTCTGAGCCAGATTTTTTAAACATTTCTGAAGTGTCTTTTATGAATATTTAAATTTTCCTTAGGTTAAGATAATTTTAAATGTATTTTAGTACTGCCATTTGAGAGCAGCTTTCTCTCTTGTTTGTATGTATGAAGTTTGATGGAACTGGAGATGGTTTAGCCATTAAGAGCAGCCACCATTTTGTTGAAGAGATGGCTATGTTCCCAGCAACCAACACAAAACTGCTTGTAAATCTAGCTACAGGGAATTCCATACCCACTTCTATCTTTCTCATGTGCTGATACTCAGGTATACATTCCCTACCACATGCATTGAAAATATTAAAATGAACTTTAAAAAATAAAATTGAAAGTATTTATAATTCCTAGATTTTCTTCTGCTTATAGTCCACCTATCCTTTCAGCTTTCTGTCATTTAACCCTCATTATATGAGGGTTGTTATTACTTAAAGCACACCTAATGGCACCAAATTGATTAAATTTCTCATTCTCTTACCACCACTCCATGTCAGAGACACCTGTGTGACCCAATTAACTCATAATTGTTAGTAGGTTCATTCCAAATAAAATTTAAACATTTATGGGGGTGGGTCACATTCTTTTCACTCTTCCTTCCTACATTTTTAAATTATAGTCCTAATATGGTATCAAATAATACTATTTCTCAAAAGATGAAGAAACTACTAGATAATGCCAAACAGAGAACTGTAGTCAATATTTAGGATATGATATTTTATCTTATGGAGGTTCTTGTTGGGATACATAGCAAGTGATAAAAGAAATAATGAGAATCTTCATCCTGCAGCCTAAAACAAGAAATCTCTGAAATCTTCTGGTACATACAACTATCTAAACATTAATTAATATAAAAATCAAAATATAATTTAATCTATGGCACAAAAATCTTATGGCACATGAATGGCTTAACAAATACATTCCTTTCTCATTGATAGAAATAAACAAATAGTCCTTCTATTCCCTTTCAGTTGTAAGTGAAAATTAAGACACCTCAAGTCATATGCTGTTAAAATTCATGTTAAAAATGCATCCCTCCTAATGCCTTATATTTTCTCAGATAACATTCCTGATTTATAATGAGAAAAGTAACATTGCCTGCCTGATGATCTTTTCATGAATTTCTATAGATGCTCTACCTTAACTTTCTATCTTAATCGCCTTTTCTTTTCCTCTCTAGGGAGCCATTCTACTAAAAGACCTACTTCTTTAAGAGAAATAATTACATTTAACAAAAGACAATGACTAATGCTATTACTATGAACATCTTTCTACATTGACAACTAGAAAAACCATGGTAGATAGATTTATAAATACTATTGCTTGTACAGTAGGAAGCTTGCAATTTCATCAGGATCTATATTCTATTTCTGTCCTTATGCTGAGAAGTCAGTTGTAATTCTTTCAGTGTATCTTTAGAAGCTATTTTTTATTTGATATTTTCTTTATTTATATTTCAAATGTTTTTTTTTTTCAATTTTTATTAGATATTTTCTTAAGTTACATTTCAAATGCTATCCTGAAAGTTCCCTCCCCCCTCCCCCTGCCCTGCTCCCCTGTCCATCCACTCCCACTTCTTGGCCCTGGCATTCCCCTGTATTGGGGCATATAAAGACTGCAGTACCAAGGGGCCTCTCTTCCCAATGATGGCCGACTAGGGCATCTTCTGCTACATATGGAGCTAGAGACACGAGTTCTGGGGGTTCTGGTTAGTTCATATTGTTGTTCCTTTTCTAGGGTTGCAGACCCCTTCAGCTCCTGGGGTTCTATCTCTAGCTTCTCCATTGTAGGTCCTTTGTTCCATCGTATAGATGACTGTGAGTATCCACTTCTGTATGAGACAGCTCTATCAGGGTCCCTTCAGTAAACACTTGCTGTCCTATGCAATAGTGTCTAAGTTTAGTGGCTGATTATGGGATGGATCCCTGTGGGGAGCGGGCGTGGTCACATGGGCCAAAGATGGCTCCCTGGTTCTGTGCTAAAGCCCCGTAACCTTGCTTGTTTACCTCAGTCTCAATCATGCACACGAGTACCTCGTTTGAGAGATTAGTGCAACATCTCATGAGACTATTTTTTCCGCCAATCCTGCATGCTGCCTTGGATGTGTGCAGCTATGATTGGGTTTTGTGAGGTGACGTGAGTGAATGGAAGAGGATAAGTGTGAACAGTCCCAGAGAGAGAGAGAAAGAGAGAGAGAGAGAGAGAGAGAGAGAGAGAGAGAGAGAGAGAGAGAGAGAAAGAGAGAGAGAAAGAGAGAGAAAGAGAGAGAGAGAGATGATTGATTGATTGATGATGATGAACAGACTGAAGACTGACTGAGAAGCTGGGGAAGCTACAAGAAACCTCCATAATAAAGAGAAGCAGCTGCAGCTGCTCTGAACCTGCTTTTTGGAGTTAATGTTGTTTATTCCACTCTCTATTGGTCAGAGATTGGGCTCTGACAATCCCCTGGTGAAGTAGTATCTGGATGGTCCATCCTTTCGTCTTAGCTCTAAACTTTGTCTCCGTAACTCCTTTCATGGGTATTTTGTTTCCTATTCAAAGGAGGAATGAAGTATCCACGCGCTGGTCTTCCTTCTTGATTTTCTTGTGTTTTGCAAATTGTATCTTGGGTATTCTAAGTTTCTGGGCTAATATCCATTTATCAGTGAGCTCATATCCAATGACTTCTTTTGTGATTGGGTTACCTCACTAAGTATTATATCCTCCAGATACATCCATTTGCCCAAGAATTTCATAAATTCGTTTTTTTTTTTTTTTTTTTTTTTTTTTTTTTTTTTTTTTTTTTTTAAATAGCAGATTAGTAAGTACTCCATTGTGTAAATGTACCACATTTTCTGTATCCATTCCTCTGTTGAGGGACATCTGGGTTCTTTCCAGCTCCTGACTATTATAAATAAAGCTTCAATGAAAACAGTGTAGCCTGTGTCCTTATTACTTGTTGGAGCATCTTCTGGGTATATGCCCAGAAATGGTATTAATGGGTCCTCAGGTAGTATTATATCCAATTTTCTGAGGAAGCACCAAACTGATTTCCAGAGTGGTTGTACTAGGTTTCATGCCCACCAGCAATGGAGGGATGTTCCTCTTAGAAGCTACTTTATACAAAACAATTGCATTAATAGTGGCTTAGTCTGTCCTTAAACTTCACTCAGATTTCTTAATTACTATAGATGGGTAAAGAGGTAGCTTGTACTATAGATATATAGAAATAATAGCACTGTGTGATAAGTTTTGGTGCTCTACTGAAAATTATACTTTGCAACATATAAGAAGGAAGCTCAAAACGAGTTTCTAGTCTACCTTAAAGGGCTTTTACACACACACACACACACACACACACACACACACACACACTCTACCTAGAGTGCTCTAACTTTATTTTTACAATAAAATATTAACTTATATGTTCTATATTTTTTAAATTCTACTGTGACTATTGCATATGTATGTTGAGAATCATGCTTAGTATTTCACAACTAGATTTTATGTTCAAATATCTTGATAAATGACTAAATTTTTAACATGTATTTTTTCTGTTTTAAGAAGTTTGTAAACACTGCTAGTCAGTTGAAACTTAATAAAAATATTAGTAAAATGGAGCTATATTCCTAAATACAACACACATAGCACATATGAATTATCTATGATAGTTTAAAAAAGTGTCTAAGATCTATCACTGTGAAAAACAAATCCAGATTGGCAAAATATACTCTAATAACACATCTAAATTTAATTTGTTCACTGTAAGCTATATAAAAGTATGTATCATTCATGTTGAAGACATGGATTGTTTAAATGGCTCTATGGGGAGCTGTATAGCAAACTGTTGTATTGACATTTCTTGATTCTGTTTTCTCTTTTTTAAATAGTAGCTCCTGCTTCCTAAGCTGACTTAGTAACACTGACTTCCTAACACTTACATAGTGAAAGATGAGCCTAACTTCTTTTCTTCTTGCCTAACAATCTCAAGTATGAAACACCACAGGCTGGCGATTTAACATGGGCTTTGTACTCTACTGACTCCTCAGCCTCATTCTTTGACATTTTAAATCTTATTATTCTCTCATTTCATCCAAAAATGGGCATTGAGTGTTCTCTATAAATGATCCTCTTAATAGTTTATCTAATGTCAACTGGTAATCCTTGACATCATATTTATATGGCAATGCTAAATGAATTCAACACACTGAATTTATTTAAGTTTGATTTTATTCACAATTGTATATTCGTCTCCTCTCTCTCTCTCTCTCTCTCTCTCTCTCTCTCTCTGTGTGTGTGTGTATCTGTCTCTGTGTGTGTGTGTGTGTGTGTGTGTGTGTGTGTGTAAAGACAGTATTTAAAGGTAAAGAGGCTATGATTTCAGAGGAAGCAAAGTGGGAATGGGAAATATAGGGGCTCGAGGGATGAAAGGGAAGAGAGGAAATGATAAAATTTCAAGTAAAAGAAAGTGGTGGCACACGCCTTTAATCCCAGCACTTGGGAGGCAGAGGCAGGAGAATTTCTGAGTTTGAGTCCATCCTGGTCTACAGAGTGAATTCCAGGACAGCCAGGACTACGCAGAGAAACCCTGTCACAAAAAAACCAAAAAAGAAGAAGAAGAAGAAGAAGAAGAAGAAGAAGAAGAAGAAGAAGAAGAAGAAGAAGAAGAAGAAGAAGAAGAAGAAGAAGGTGGTAAAATGAAGCATTCTCAAGTTTTATTACTTCTTAAATTTATATATCAATACTAAGTAGTCCCAAATATATTCAAAATGGTGTTTGAGCTGTTTAAGCATTTATCATCCCCAGTTACTTCTGTTCCAAAGTTGACAGTTACTTCAATGCTAACTGTTATATTTGTGTTTAAACTTTAATGCTTTTGTAAAGCATTCCCTTTGTCAACCAACTGATTATAATTAAGTGGGGATGGAATAGATGATTTCTGAGATAGCCAAAAGATGAAAAATTACTTGTACTTTGAACTTTAATGTGACTTTTATAATGCAAAAGTTTAAGATTAACACTCCTAAAGAAAATTGCTACATAAATCTTGGTGGGACAGGCTCACATTAATAGAAAATTACCACTTAGTGTTTACTCCAGTTCAGTTCCTTTTCCTAGGTTATGTGAGAACTGTAAGAAGTCCCAAAGAGTGAGCTAGATGTTGTTTAGAACAGGGAGTAGGGTGCTATCTAGTGTGTGCTGCCAGTATCTTGGGGTTAGTAATTGAGGAGGATCTTCACTTGTTAATCCATATGAACGTCATAGTGAGTGCCCTGATTAGCCAAGTTTGCTGGTGCAAGAGTCTTGTTTTGGCTTTGTAGCTGCAAAAGCAGCTGGCAGCATGCTACAAAGGACCTGTGCAGTAATCACCAGCCCCTCTGTGCAGGACCAAAAGGAAAAGCTCTTTCGATGAAGTCCCAAGGGCTTCATGCCTCAGAAAGGCAAAGATTTTGCTGTTAAAATGATTTTAGAGAAATTTACAAGAAAAAGTTCATTATAAATTTCTCATACATCACGTCCCCTGAGAAACTTATCACTGTTTGTCAACTGCAACAGAAGGCATAATGCTTTTTTTTATTAATAGGGTTCTTTTTTTCCAAAGGGATTGTTGTAAAATACCATGATTAATTGAAGATTTCTTTCTACTTCTGATTTGCCTGATTGACACAAATAACCCTTATTAATTTCCCCAGATGCCTCAAGCAGCAGAAGCAAAGGAATACAGGATGATACATTATTTATTCTCATATTCAGTGGTCATTTCCATCTTTGTCACAAGTATTAATTTAATGAGGTCACATTACTATGCTGCCCACCTACTCTGACATGGAGAGTGTTGATAAAACTCATTAAACTCTAGATTAAACACATTTTCTCATGTTCATGTTCAGATGTTTAAAACTGTGTCTCCTGTTACACATTGCTTTAAAAGTGAGAGATCAAAATAATTATATGATATTCTCATAAGATTTAACTGAAAGTGACATATTTCAAGTTTATGTGGTTTAAAAGCAAATGCTAATGTCAAGTTTCAAGTTTAACCAACTCTGTGAGGTTTATATTTTGTTCATTAGTTTTAATAACATAAAGTCTTCTCTCTCTCTCTCTCTCTCTCTCTCTCTCTCTCTCTCTCTCTCTGTTTCATAAAGCTTTCTTTTTCCTTACCATCCCTCAAATGCTGCTCCAATCTAAATTTCATTTTCCCTCCCCCTTCTAACCTAATCCTCCTGTTCTCAGTGTCCCACCCAGGCACACTTCCAATCTACTCATAAAATCTATTTCCTCCTTCCTCTGTGCCCAACTTCTCTGCCTCTGTGGCCTGTCGATTGGTTATCATTTATTTAATGGCTAACATTCAGATGTAAGCAAGCATATACCTGTCATATTGATCTTTTTGCCTCTGGGTTAACCCACTCAGATGACTTTTTCTAGTTCTATCAATTTACCTGCAAATTCTATGATGTTATTTTTTAAGAGCTGAGTATGTGATTTTTTTTTTTTTCTGTTGAGGTTGTTTCAAACTTCTGGACATCATGAACATGGTTGACCAAATGTTCTTGTGGAAGTGGGAAGTGTCCTTTAGGTATATACCCAAGAATTTATAGCTGGGTGTTGAGGTAGGTTGGGTTCCATCTTTCTGAGGAAATGCCATATTAATTTTTTGGAGGCTATATGAGTTTTTATTCAACCAGCAATGGAAGAGGGTTGCTCCTCTTCCTTGGTCCACATCCTCTCCAGCATAAGCTGTCATTAGTGTCATTGATCTCAGTCATTCTGAAAGGCATAAGATGGAATTTAAAGCCAGGCAGTGGTGGCACAAGCCTTTAATGTCAGCACTTGGGCGGCAGAGGCAGGCAGATTATTGAGTCAGCCTGGTCTATAGAGTGAGTTCCAGGACAGCCAGGGCTACACAGAGAAACCCTATCTCAAAACAACAACAAAAAAGCAAACCAAACCAACCAAACAAAAAAACAAAAAAAAAACAAACTAAAACAAAACAAAACAAAACAAAAAGATGGAATCTCAAAGTAGTTTTGATTTGCTTTTCATTGATGTCTAAGGATATTGAACATTTTTTAAGTGTTTCTGAGCCATTTGATATTGATATCCTCTATTGAGAATTCTTTTAGGTTTATACCTCATTTTTAATAGGATTGTTTGGTGTATTGATGTCTAGTTTCCTTATTTCTTTATATATTTTGGATATTAGCCCTTGATCAGATGTAGATTTGGTAAAAATCTGTTTCCTATTCTGTAGTCTGCTGTTTTATCTGAATAACAATGTTTGTCTTAAAGAAGCTTTTCAGTTTTATAAGGTTTCAGTCATTATTAATTGCCATTTCTCATACATTTCAGCCATGCAAGACTTAGACAAAAAAGTGCCATTTTACCCAGTATATTTTGCTAAATGTAGAAAGATATATTGTTATTTTTAATGAAGTATAAACTAGAAAAATATATTGTTATTTTTAATGAAGTATTACTTATACTTTTTATATTCTAAATTCTAGAAGTCTTCTACAACCCCCCACAAGTCCACATTTTGAGTTAAAATTTAAACATAGGTAATTTGTATGTGAAGTTTTAATATCTAGCTGCAGTTATTCTATCTTTATTATAGAAAGTCACACCAGCATGACTTTGAGGGATTATTTTTTTGTGGAATTAGTTGAGATGGGCTAATGAAGTCAAGGCTTGTCTCAAACTTGCTGTTTAGGAGATGATGATTTTCAATTTATGGTCCTCCTTAAAGCACCTCCAAGGCTTGAGGCTACAACCTGTATTATCACAACTAGTTCCATGTAAAGCTTGGGGTTCATGGCCTCCTGCATAGCAGAGAAGTATTCTTCCCATGGGGTTATACCTCCAGCTCGATGAGCTTCAGCTTTTGAAGAATAATTTCTATGTGAAGTACTTCTTTTGTTCACTTAAAAATTTTTTAATTTATTTTTTACATTCCATATTCCATTCCCTGACCCCCATACACTCTGACTACTCCACATCCCACACCTCCTCCCATCCTACCTGGTCTCCACGTGGATGCCTTCAACCCCCCCCCCCACACACACACACACACACCTGACCTCTAAACTCCCTGGGACCTCTCCTGTCCTTGATGTCCCATAAGGTCATCCTCTGCTACATACTTAGCTGGAGCCATGAGTCCCTCCATGTGTACTTTTGGTTGGTTGTTTAGACCCTGGGAGCTCTGGGGGTTCTGGCTGGTTCATATTGTTGTTCTTACTATGGGGTTGCAAACCCCTTCAGCTCCGTCAGTCCTTTCTCTAACTCCTCCACCGGGGACCCCTGCTCATTACAATGGTTGGCTATGATCATCTGTCTCTGCATTTGTCAGGCTGTGGCAGAGCCTCTCAGAAGACAGCTATAGCAGGCTCCTGTCAGCAAGCACTTGTAGACATCCACAATAGAGTCTGGGTTTGGTGACTGTATATAGGATGGATTCCCAGGTGGGGCAGTCTCTGATGGCCTTTCCTTCAGTCTCTGCTCCATACTTTATCTCTATATTTCCTCCAGTGAGTATTTTCTTCTCCCTTCTAAGAAGGACCGAAGCACCCACTGTTTGTCTTCCTTCTTCCTGAGCTTCATGTCGTCTGTGAATTGTATCTTGGGTATTATGGACTTCTGGACTAATATCCACTTATCAGTGAGTGGTCTTTTGTGAGTGGGTTATCTCACTCAGGATATTTTCTACTTCCATCCATTTGCCTAAGAATTTCATGAAGCCATTGTTTTCAATAGCTGAGTAATAGTCCATTGTGTAAATGTACCTCATTTTCTGATCCATTCCTCTTTTGAAGGACATCTGGATTCTTTCCAGCTTCTGGCTATTAGAAATAAGGATGGCATTTAAACTGTTACAGCATTCAAAGCTTCGTACCCAACCTCCTGAATTTGTATGCCTCCTTTTCTCTCCATGAATGTTAGCAGGCTGTATTTGGAGGAAGAGTCTCATGAGGACTTTTAAAGTTGCTCAGGTTTATGATAATGACAATCCTTCCCAACTCCAGGGAACACAGATACTCTCTTTCACATATATACCACACAACTTTCGGAATTTCCAAAAAATAAAAAATAAAAGCATACAGATGATCACTCTGCTTTTCTGAAGTGTTGAGTGGTTCTCCCAGGAGAAAACTCAACTCTTAATGGTGAAAATGCTTGCTGACATTGGTGTGTGCACTTGGCCATTACTACTTTTGCAAATACTTGATTTAGCACCTTTCTCTGAATCATCTTTAAAAGGTAGATTCATGATCAGCCTTCCCATGTGCCTCCATTTCTCCTTGCATGTACTCAAGAGGACCCTGGATATCACTGTAGCATATAGTGTCATCTCATTGCCCTAATAAACTAGGAGGATGACACTGACTCTGCGATCCTCTAAAACAAACCGACATTCACATGTCCAGTTTTCAAGAAGTTTCTTTTCAAAGATACAGAAGAAAATCACATTGATTAATATATTTATAATTTGTTAGTAATGTCAGTGTGAATTTTAAGAATCTCATATATAATTTGCAGTTTATAGAAAAGTTGATGAATGAGCCAGTAGCTTCCCATGCATTGTTCTCTTAATTACTAATATCTTTTAGCATAGGAAAAATTGGTACCACACTTCTTTGGGTAAGTTGGATAGGAAAGAGGAAAGTTCAGGACACTAATCAGTAAGTACTGACATGTCAGGAGGGAAACTGGGCCAGGCCTGGAGCTCTTAGCCACACTGAAAAATCCATTGAGGCCTGACAAGGGAAATCCATGGTCTTAACTCTTCAGACCTCTCTCTCTCTCTCTCTCTCTCTCTCTCTCTCTCTCTCTCTCTCTCTCTCTCTGTCTCCTTTCTGCTAAATCTAATAGCAGACTCAGCTTAATGTGCCTTCCTGCTTCTCCAGATTTATGCTCTCAAAATACTACAACCATGTTTCTTTCTATCCTTATTACTCTTTTTATTTCTTGTGCTTTTTTACATGAGTGTAGGGGCTCATATCTTTTGGGTAGAATGGGTAGAGTATAAGCCACCTGGATCTAACTGCCTTCAACTCTTACCACACATAGTGCTTGGATTACTGATTTATGATAACTTGACGCAGCACGTTGTTGTTTGGCATCTGGACTCTGAGGTTATGCTTGTACACTAGGCAGTCGACTTATGGAAACCCCTCTTTAGTCTACACATTTTCATTATTAAACAGAATACTTGAATGACCTTATATCAATGCTTTATATTTTAATCCTTTAATATTTAACTTCTAAAACAATTGTAATTCCATTCTTTTAAGAAGTTAATTTTAAACTATTAATGGCAATAGCATTCATGTTTTACTATTAAATGTCAATCAGTCCAGCATATTTTGAAAAAGGTAGTTCCAAGATTTGTGAATTTGTTAGAAGTCATAATTCTTTCTCTGTCTCCTTCATTGGGGGCCCTGTGTTCCATCCAATAGATGACTGTGAACATCCACTTCTGTATTTGCTAGGCATTGGCACAGACTCACAAGAGAGAGAGAGAGAGAGAGAGAGAGAGAGAGAGAGAGAGAGAGAGAGAGAGAGAGAGAGAGAGAGAGAGAGAGAGAGAGAGAGTTATGTCAGGGTCCTGTCAGCAAAATCTTTCTGGCATATGCAATAGTGTCTTGGTTTGGTGGTTGTATATGGAATGGATCCCCGGTGGGACAGTCTCTGGGTGGTTGTTCCTTTAGGGTCTGATCTGAACTTTGTCTCTGTAACTCCATCCATAGGCATTTTGTTCCTCATTCTAAGAGGGAATGAAATATCCACACATTGGTCTTCCTTCTTCTGGAATTTCATGTATTTTACAAATTGTATCTTCAATATTCTAAGTTTCTTGGCTAATATCTGCTTATCAGTGAGTGCTTATCATGTATGTTCTTTTGTGATTGGGTTACCTCACTCAGGGTGATATCCTCCAAATCCATCCATTTGCCTAAGAACTTCATGAATTCATTGTTTTTAATTGCTGAGTACTACTCCATTGTGTAAAAGTACCACATTTTCTGTATCCATCCCTCTGTTGAGGGACATCTGGGTTCTTTCCAGCTTCTGGCTATTATAAATAAGGCTGCTATGAACATAGTGGAACATGTGTCCTTATTACAAGTTGGAACATCTTCTGGGTATATGCCCAGGAGAGGAATTACTGGATCTTCAGGTAGTACTAAGTTCAATTTTCTGAGGAACCGCCAGACTGATTTCCAGAGTGGATGTACCAGCTTGCAATCCCACCAACAATGGAGGAGTGTCCCTCTTTTTCCACATCCTCACCAGCATCTGTTGTCACCTGAATATTTGATCTTAGCCATTCTGACTGGTGTGAGGTGGAATCTCAGGGTTTTGATTTGCATTTCCCTGATGATTAAGGATGTTGAATATTTTTCAGATGCTCCTCAGCCATTTGGTATTTCTCAGTTGAGAATTTTTTGTTTAGCTCTGTATCCCATTTTTTAATAGGGTTATTTGTTTTTCTGGAGTCTATCTTCTTGAGTTCTTTGAAGGAGCTAGAGAAAGTACCCAAGAAGATAAAGGGGTCTGCAACGTATAGGAGGAACAACGATATGAACTAACATTGGTTAACCCCCCCAGAGCTGTGTCTCTACTTGCATATGTAGCAGAAGATGGCGTAGTCAGCTCTCAATGGGAAGAGAGGCCCTTGGTATTGTAAAGATTATATGCCCAAGTAGAAGGGAATGCCAGTGCCATGAGGTCAGAGTGGGTGGGTTGGGGAGCAGGGCGGTGGGAGGGCATAGGGGACTTTGGGGATAGCATTTGAAATGTAAAGGAAGAAAATATCTAATAAAAAATGAAAAGTAAAAATAAATAAATAAATAAATAAATAAATAATTACCACACATGTAATTATATCAAAAGTGAAAAAAAATTATTCTATATTTAAATCTTGTGTGGTTTAAGTATGTCACAAATATCCTGCAGAAACTGAGGAGGAATGTTGATGGCCTGCTTGAGGTCACAGAACAACGACAAATTAAGTAATTGCATGGTGCTCATCAGAATGGCACCTAGCTTAGGTGTGTCCCCATGGCTATTTATCTTGTTAAATTTTAACATACCAAAAGCAGAACTTGCAGCACAGAGAGAATCTTGGTTTACCCAATATTTTTCTTTGTTGTTGGAGATGTACAATATTTTAAATCTCTAGTTTCCCAAGTAATTTGGATAGTATATGAAATGTCTTATACCAACCTTTGGATATATTAGAAACTTTCTGATGCAAAAAGAAAGAAAGAAAAAAGAAAAAACCAAGATGGGATCTTTTGCAGGTCAGATTGACCTTGAATTTTCTGTATAACCTAGTATAACCATGATCATCTAATTATCCCGTGCTTATCTGCCACATACAAAATTGTGTCCCATCAAATCCAGTTTATGTCCTACTGAGGATGAAATGCATTGTTCTGTGCCTGATAGGTAAGCACTGAATCAATTTTGTCTCATCTCCAGACTCACATAAATATTTATACATTGTTACCTCTAGAGGAAGTGTCCCATCAAAATCATCAAATCAGGAACATTAAAAACTGAATAACATATTTATATGTTGTCAGGTATAAAGCGTACAGTTTATCTTATTTATTTAATTTATAGGAAAAGATAGAAAATCTTTCATGAAAATCCCTAACTTAAACAGCTATTGTTTACAAATCTTGCAGGGAAAGTAAATCCAACAATTTAAGTTATGTCTATTAACTTGTTTAAAGATTAATAAATCTTAAATCCACATTGTGTAAGAAAAGTATCAATACTCTCTATTAAAGTAAGAAAGAAACATTTGTAAAAATTAAATCAGTTCTGATGGATATCAGAATATGACACTATACTCATGCTATAAAGTAAAAACTATTATTTTGACATTTTCATCTCTCTTTCATGTGCATGCTTTTTTTTTTGTTTTCAATGAGTAATAATATTCAGACAACAAATTAAGATCTCTCCGTGGAATTTTCTTCAATATCTTCCAGAGAAATGTTTCATCTCTACCGATGTATTACAGAGTAGATGTAGGACATTTATAAAATCTCTTAAAATGAAAAGCATGCTATAAGAGCTTCAGTTAAAAACTGAACATTTTCATGTAATAAGAAGCAAAGCATTGAAGCCACTAACCTGATTTATTCCCATATATATTAAGATTGGGGTGTGAGGGTCACCCTACATTTACATATATGAATACATGCTTTAGAATAACACATTACGGAGGAGGGTAGAGGGAACTTTCGGGGTAGCATTTGAAATGTAAAATAAGAAAATATCAAATAAAAAAAAGTCAAAAAAAAAAGAATAACACATTATGATGAACTGGTAATTTGTATACAGTTTATAATTGTGTTTAACACAGTGTCTTAGTCTCCTAAATCCTTGCTGCTTTACTAGAGAGTTGATTGAATATGTTAGGGAAAAACATCAACCAAATGAGTGTTCACATTGAATGCACTGTACCAGCTGATTGGTTGTTTTCCTCATTGGAACGGTGGAGCTTTGGTGAACTTGGATGGGAACTGCAAAGATCATTGCCAGAACGCACGGGCCAAGATAAATGCTGATTTAGATAGGAATCCTAGAAGGAGCCCACTAAATTATTTCTTAGCAACTATGAAAGTTATTTGCCAGTTGTGGGAAGTTATAATTATTCCACGAGAGGTCAGAGTAAACATCTGATGGTGAAATTCATAAGATAATCATTTTGGGTCAGCTTATTCAGTTTCACACATTGTTTATGCTGTGGTGTGAGGGTTTCATTTGCCAGTCTGACCTTGAAGCTATGCTTTATTTTTGAAGATTATGCTTGGGAAAGACTAGAATGGTCCAATGACTAATCCAAAAGAGACAATTATATATGGCTATAATTGTGGTAATGGATTTAAATGTCTATTATTATTCATGATTCCTTTTCATAAGGTAGCAATTTATGAACTCCCAATGAGCAAGAATACCAATGACCATACCATAAAACTTTGAAAAGAGAAGTAATAGGAAAAAATTCATACATCACCATTATTTCTCTCAAGTAGAATACCAGGACTCACAATGGACAATATTGGACTATTCTTCACTTTTATTTTGGCATTATCAACCTTTATATCAAAATTTTGTAGATCAACCTTTATATCAAAAATTTGTAGACTATCTTCATATGCTTCTTGCAAAATTATACATTTTAATATTATACTTAAGCATATCCAATTATTTTATGAGAATATTCAAAAATATTATTTATGCTTAACAGCTATACTGACTCTTTAAAAATAAAATCTGCCTCAATGTAATTATGGTGATAAGAATGTCATTAAATCAAAGATCATTAGAAGTTTTATGACTATGTCACGTAAAAGTCAAAGCATCTGGTCATTATACCTCTGTAGGAGATAATATATTTTATATGATGTACTGAAATTATAGACCATTTAAATTAAGCATTTTCAATAACCATTATCAGCTAGGTGCTAGAGCTATGAATACTTAGATATTCTTCAAGAATTTCCTGTAGGCAAATTGTGACACATACCCAACTTTTCAGAAAGTAGAAATATTGCAATTATACAAAAAAAATTGATAAATCATTGTTCAAATGGTAGGAACCATTAGACTAACAATCTTACAAGAAGACTCACATATGTATACATATATATATATATATATATATATATATATATATATATATATATATATGCACAAACACATACACACACATATATAAATCCTTCAAATTTCATATAACATTTTACATCTTAGTATTTTTTCATTTAATTTAAATATAGTTACACAATTTCTCCTTTGTAATGCATGTCTATCACTGTTGCTGAATATAACCTGAGTTTTGTTTTTTTAACTTTGTATTAATTCTTTGTGAGTTACACATCATGCATCACAGTCCTCCTCATCCCCTGTCCTATTGTATCCACCGTCCATCCTGTAAATTCCCTCCACCAAGAAGATAAAAACCAAACAAAGATATAACCAAAACAAAATGAAGTATAGAACAACAATATGAACTAATCAGAACCCCCAGAGCTCATGTCTCTAGCTGCATATTTATTAGAAGATGGCCTAGTTGGCCATTATTGGGGAAGAAAGGCCCTTGGTCTAGCAATGTTTATATGCCCCAGTACAGGGGAATGCCAGGGCCAAGTATGGAAGTGGGTGGGTAGGGGAGCAGGGCAAGGGGAGTGTATAGGGGACTTATGGGATAGCAATTAAAATGTAAATGAAGAAAATATCTAATAAAAATGTGGAAGAAAAAGAAAATATCCTACAGTAAACCCTTCTGTCCACACATCTTCAATTACAAATGTTCATTGCAATAAATCATTGTTCTGGTTCAAGGTCTCTGGTTTGTATGATATAATTAATACTGAATCCTCACTGGAACTCCTGTTATTTTCTTGTGTAATGGAGATCCTGAGGCTTTGGGTCAGCAGGCTTGGCCCTTTCACAAGCCCCAAAATTTCACAGATGATATTAATTTTGGAGTGGGCCAACTCAAAGCCCTGGATCTTGGCCTGGGTGGTAACTGAGCTGGTCAGTGTGCCAGTTCTCCCTTAACTTTACCATCAGGAAAAGCTCTCCAGCACTGCTCCAGCCAGACCAACCAACATTAGCACCAGCAGGAGTCAGGGGTGCTCTTCTGCTCCCTTGGAACAGCTCATCTGCAGAGCAAGCTCTACTGTGCTGTCCATTGGAGGTGCAGGGTTCACTTTCCCATGGGCTGCAGCTGGCAAGGGGCTTAACCAGCGAGCTGTCCTACTTTTACCATCAGCGATTGTTAACATCTCACTTTACTCTCAAGGACCATTTCACTGTGTTGTCCTGGTGAGGTTCAGGGCTTGCTTTTTCTCCAAAGTGCTACAGCAGAGATAGCTCTCCAACTCTCATGACCTGGGATCCAGCTTTCCTGGTTCTTTGTGACTATGGGCCGGCTGTGAGGCAAAAGTCAGGTCTCTGGGTGTCTTTCTCCTCCAGTGCCACATAATATGATGAGGAGGACTGATGAGTCTGTTTAATGTTGCTTATATGCATATGCCTTCAGGACTGAACATTTAGTATAGAATAAGCAATCAAGTGACTCATCTCTGTAAGTGACTAATCTTACCACTTTCATCAGTAGTGAGGATCTATGGATCTTTGTCAAAGGATAGAGGCTTTATTATGTCATTTAACATTGACATACTTTGGGCCTTGTTTAGGAAGCATCTTATAGAGATATTCTAGGTATAGCTTCATTGTCATTTCTAAAAAGAAACAACCTTGCAGAAGATTTCCTGGTTATATGGTTCTTAGAGTCTTCTGCTCCCTCTTCCATGATATTCCCTGATTACTTGGTCCAAGAATTGTATTGTAAATATTTCCATTAGACCTGGGCACATGATCAGTTGTTCTCTGTATATTGATTGGTTTAGGATTGTGTGTGTGTGTGTGTGTGTGTGTGATTGTTTCCATCTTATAGAATGGGAAGCTTCTACATGAGCAGCGAGAGTTATATTTTTTCATAAGTCTCATTTCCATCTAATACACATGAGATGCTAATAGTAATGAAGTGTTTTAAAAACATACATATCTATGCACAAACACATATATACACACTCATGTTTTATTTTTTATTAACTCATACTTTTATTTTTGAAAATATAACATAATATAATTACACAATTTACTTCTTTCTTCTATAACCTCCAAACTTTCTCAAGGAGTATCTCTCCTTGCTCTTTTTAAAAATTCATGCCTTTCTTCATTAATTGTTGATATGTATATACATATATACAATATATAAGTACTGCATGATCATTTTTTATGATCATTCTTTGTTCCTTGTATGATATTTTAGGGGCTTAATATTTAGTCTTGCATAACAAATTGGTGTGCTCTTCCATTTGGAAACCTATTTCATTACTTTCAGTATCCCTTAGTTGCCTGTCGATTTTTCTGGGGTGCCAAGTCTTTCTGTGCCTTTCACTTCCATTTCAGCATAACTATTGTTTTTGTTATGTGAGTGAGAATTTATGGGTGTAGATTATGATTTCCTTAAGAGATAGAATCTCATGGAAAGCATCCTGCTCCTCAGGCCATTAAGCATTTCTTCCCTCCTTTTCCAGAGTGATCACTGAACCTCACCTCCGTGTGGGAATTGTAGAGGGCTCTACAACTCTGCATTCAAATTTACCTCTGGTAGAGACCGTGAAAATGATCAATTTACTTGAATAGAGCTAGAAACCTCAGGACTAGTCTACATAGTAATTAGGACAATAGCCTAGTCACACCCAAACACAGGAGTACACAATGGCCTAGGAAATAGGTGGGTTGTGATTTCGTGAAAGCTTTAGTAGAACTGAATTCCCCTGATGCAGGTTTTTCACTAAGCCCAGAGGAATAGCATAATTAGGTATTTACTAAATGACCCCTGGTGGTGGATTTAACAATAGAATAGCATTGTATCAGAGCATTCACCTGGCTCCTGTGTTTAGCTTATCTTAGGTTTGTTCCTGTTCTCAGATGTAAACAAGACCTGGTTCCCGCAATCTTTTTATGTGTGCATTTTCTATATTTTGTGTGAAGAACCAGTGTACCTTGAGCGATGTATTCGCCTAAACTTCTTGTTTTTCTTCTGTATTAAAAGTCTGGTGTTTGCCTGGAGAAAATACATTCAGATACAGCACTCCCTGTGTCTGTGTCCTTTTGTCACCTTTTTTTTTTTTTTATCGCCCACTGCATGCCCACCTGTTATGGGAACCCTGAAATATTTTCCACAAATTGAGAGAGGCCGACTGGGGCTGGTCTGCGGCAAGATTCCTTTAGATTTATCCAAAGTGGTAATATTGTTAGAGAATATGGTAGTTCTATTTTTTTTCAACATTCTTGCTGATTTCCATGGAGAATGGACTGATTTATATTCACAAGAGAAGTATATAAGCCATTTTTATTTTCTGGACCCTTAATAGCATTTATTTCCTTTTTGTTTGCTGGATGATAGTCATTCCAACTTTTTAAAAGAGAATTTCAATATAGTTTTAATTTGCACATAAATTTAGTAATGTACATATATTAGTGATTTCCTACTTTTTGTGTTTAGTTCAGACATACATTTTGCAATCTAAATTCATGTATTCAATTGCTTCTTGTATGTCTCAACCTGAAGGTCCAAATATATTGAAAATAATAATTTTCATTTTTCAATCTGCTTCACTATAATTTTGCTTATTTGGTTGCTGCCAGAGACCCTAACATTGTTTACCTTGACTTCCCTGTTTTGACTACATTCTACATTCAATCATATGAGGTATATATCTAGAATATACCCAAAATCCAACCCATTTCTTTTGTTCTTGTCTTTCTATTCCATATGCTAAAATGAGCTATTGTGACATGTAGATTTATGCTAAGCTTGTAAGTTTATCCTTGACTTCTCTGTTTCCATAGCCTTATGGCCCACTATCACAAAAGAAACTGGAATAATTTTAAACATTGAAAATTGAAACAAATATTTATATCATTTTACTCATGGTCAAAACCTGATATGATGGCCATAAGGTTGGAAATTTGGAATTTAATGCTAGAGGATTTCTTTCTTTTTTTTTTTTAAGTGTCCTTTGTTTATTAGTATGTTATTCATAACAGAATGCAAATAATATAAATGTCAAAAGAGTATCTGCTTAATTTTTCTTTCTCTGCTTATCAAGTAAGAGTTGGCTTTTATGTGTGTATTTTCTTTTGTTTTTTCTTTTCTTTTTATTAGATATTTTCTTCATTTACATTTCATATGCTATCCCCAAAGTGCCAGGTGAAGTAAAGAAGCAAAACCTCATACCAAAAACAACAGACTGTGACTTGGCAAATTTTAATTAAGTGAAAGCAAGACTTTTGAAACTGGTAAATAGTTACAAACAATGATAATTTCTTTTGCTGCTAGGTCCCTTCTCTTGCTTTATTGAATGATCAAGTTCTAGATATTCCACACCATTAAATCCATTTACCACAGGTTTCATGATTTTAGCATTCTCTTCTTTGAATATGCTTACCTCTTTGATGATTTTTTTCAAAAGTTTTCATTCATACTTCCCTTCCATTGGACTGCTTTCCATTTACCACTTAGTTAATATTAACTGCTGATAACAATTGAGAATACCTGCTAAATATTTCATGTAATTTGTTTATTGATTGGTTAATGACTTTGTAAGGCAGAACCCCCTAAAAACAAAAACTTTAGGTTTTGTTTAGTTCCTTCACTCAAATTCATAGACAACACATATAGAAAATTCAAAAAATATTTGTTAGATATAACTTTTATAATGTTTTTTCTAATACCTTCAATATTTTAACATTAATAAATATATAGAACTTATCACAAAGCGAGTCTAATCATGTCATTAATGAAAAATCAGAAGTACTGTTATTTTATAGCATCACAGTGTTTTGAGATATTTGGTATCATGTGTTTATTAGGTTAAAACTGATATTCAATATATAAACTATTAAAGCAAATAGAAGTAGAGTTTTTAAAAGTGAGAACTAGTTATGTTTCTTTTTTTCTAATAGGTACTACATAAAATTTATAAAGTTTTATTACTTATAAAATAACCTTTGACTTCAAGAGCACACTGTTATATATAACATGTTTTACTACAGTGTTCTCTATATTTTTCTGCTTTTATGCTTTATATTTTATATAGCTTTTAAAATAGAAATAGCTAAAATAAATATCACTGAATGGTATATTAGTAGGTGAAATTAAGAACAGGATATGGTAGGAAAGCTATAACCTTTTTTAACCTTTGTTATTAATTATAATAAAATGTTTCTACTTTTATTGCAATACAGAATTTTAAACTCACTAAAATTTGGTAATACTTGTAATTTTTCATTTATTTATTAATTTATCATTTATTCTTATTTAATAAATAAGAAATACTTATTTAATTTGAGAAGGATTTTCCTATGTAGCCCTGGCTAGGATAGGGTTTGGCTATGTGACAAGGCTGGTCCTAAAGTCATAGAATTCACCTGCAACTGCCTCCTGGCTGTTGGACTTAAAGGTGTGTCTCACTATGTTTTAGATTTTCTTTTTAAAACTTTTTAAATGGGACAATAATTTTTAAGGATTAAAAATTTTAATTATTAATAATATTATTATAATAATTGGAAAATTTATATGCTTGATTTTCACTTGTTTGTGAAAGAAACATGAGGATATCAGGATATCTTGAGAGCAATTGTTATATTTTATTTTTAATTTTAGCAGAGTATTTCCCTTTGTATTTTAAGCTTGGTAAACAACACAACCACACAAACAATATCATTGTGTCTCTATTGTGATAGAGAACATTATTATAACTACTGAAGTAAAATTTTTCTAACTGGAGTAATGAAATTTAAAATCAAATCCTTCATTATTGTGAATTCTTTCCCTACCTCCCTGTTTTTCTACCGACAACATGTGACTTACTTGAATGTTTCTTCCTTATTTAATTTCAGTTACATTCTATGATCTCCTATCTCTCAATTAGTGACCCCCTTAACCAATATATATAATCTGGGCTTTGTACATGTACTACAAGTTAGAAACCAAAGCAACATATTTCAAATTTGTACCCATATATTATAAAAGATCACCATGTCCAAGGTTTCCAATTTTCCAGTATTTATGCCTGAACTTGTCATTTAAATTTTTCATAATGGCCATTCTGATGGGGGTGTGATGGAGTATTAAACTAGTTTTAAATCTGAATTCTCTTGATTGTTAATGATGCTGAAATTTTCATGTGTCTTTTTAAATTATTTTTGTTTTTTTATGTTAAGAATTCTCTGTCCACATCTGCCATTAACTTTAAAATTGTACTTTTGATTTCAGGGAATTTGGAGTTTTTTGTATTTGTAGACACTAATCTTCTGTTATATGAATAGTGCATAATTTTTTTCCCATTATTTGGGCTTCCTTTTCACTCTGTTGAGAAGTTCCTTTGTTGTACACAAGCTGTTCAGTCCCCGGAGATCCCATTACTCAATTGTTGGTTTTATTTCTTGTAGTACTAGAGTCACATTCAAAAAATATATAAAAGTCTCAGAACCACACACAAGGTACCTTTTAAAACTATAGACTAATAAATTTTTAATTTCTAC
Source organism: Mus minutoides (assembly GCA_902729485.2). NCBI lineage: Eukaryota > Metazoa > Chordata > Mammalia > Rodentia > Muridae > Mus > Mus minutoides. The sequence continues at coordinate 211,679 of LR753314.1, forward strand.
TATAATTTGCATAGATAAGAAATCTAAGTATAGCTTACCTAAATATTTGTGGCTTAATCTCTTGAATGAAGGTGCAGACAAACTTCATAGTCAGAATCTCCTACCCAAATAGGCCACGAGGAGATTTACATCTATACTTGGCCTTCTTGATTTCTGGTCACTAGCTCTGTTCTGTACCATATGTCTTGTTCCTAAGTTGTTTCTCATGATGGGACAGTTGATCAGGTAAGGGACAGTGACCCTGGATGAACATGAAAAGAAGAAATGACAATGTTATTTTTAACTTAATCTTGAAGGTATGGTTCTATCATTTGAGCATATTTTGTTTATCACTTTATACCCTAGTGCAGGACAGAAAATTTAAACAGAATTATGATCACTATAAGTAAGGAAAGATGGGAACATAGCTTGAAGATCAACTGTTACAGACCAAAAAGAGAAAATAAAAGATCAAAAAGAACATATACAATTTTATGCCAGAGATATGGAGGGACATATGTCCTCTGCTGTACCCAAGTTCATATGGCAAAGTTCTAATTCCTATAAAAAGGAATCTAGAGACACAGTTTGAGGTAAGAGATAAAGGGTAAATGATTTCACAATGAAAAAAAAAAAAGTCACTTGTTCACTAGCATTTGCACCCTCAGAGAAAGAGGAAGCACAAAACTAGCCTTTCTGTAACCTGAAGACACAGTGAGACCTCCAGTGATCTGCATAACAAGAGAGCCCACTGTGAATATTTGCTGCCTTTATTTAAGGATTGTAGAAAAGGCATTTCTGTCATATAAGAAAATAATAGCAAGAGTTTGCTGAAGGGACCCTGATATAGCTGTCTCTTGTGGGGCTGTGCCACTGCCTGGCAAATACAGAAGTGGATGCTCACAGTCATCTATATGATGGAACACAGGGCCCACAATAGAGAAGCTAGAGATAGAACCCCAGGAGCTGAAGGGGTCTGCAACCCTATAAGAGGAACAACAATATGAACTAACCAGAATCTTCAAAGTTAGTGTCTCTAGCTACATATGTAGCAGAAGATGGCCTAGTCGGCCATCATCGGGAAGAGAGGCCCTTTGGTATTGCAATCTTTATATGCCCCAATACAGGGGAACGCCTGGGCCAAGAAGTGGGAGTGGGTGGGCAGGGGTGTAGGGCGGGGGGAGGGGAGAGGGAACTTTCGGGATAGCATTTGAAATGTAAATAAAGAAAATATCTAATAAAAAAAAAGAAAAGAAACTTGGGAAAATTTTATGTCTTTTTAACACATTAATGGAATGGGGTATCATAAAGGGCCAAGCAGGAATAAAAAAAATGTTATAAGGAAGAAAAGGTAAATAGCCATATCAACTGAGTGTTAGATATAATGGTTTTGAATTATAATATCCATGTCTATTTTTTTAAACTAAACATTTTATCATACAGCAGATTCTTTTTTTTTGTAAGATTTATTTATTATATGTAATTACATTATAGCTGTCTTCAGATACTCCATAAGAGGGCATCAGATCACATTACAGATGGTTGTGAGCCACCATATGGCTGCTGGGATTTGAACTTAGGACCTTCGGTAGAGCAGTCAGTGCTCTTAACCGCTGAGCCATCTCTCCAGCCCATATAGCAGATTCTTAACAAAAGTTTGAGGTTGTTTCAAATTATTTCCTAGGTGGTTATTTATTTATTTATCTATCTATCTATTTATATATTTATTTATTTGGTGTATGTATGGCCTAATATCTCTCGTGTAAATTTACTTTTTCTTTCCAGGTCTTTTTTTTCTCTGAAGATCTATACTATTGTTAAATTAGCTGATTTTTGTCTGGGAGGAAAAGGTTTAAACAATCTCTCAACTTAATAAAATTTTCTCTGCAGGTGTTAAATCCAATGGATATATTAGAATTTATTTATAAACAACAGGGTACTTTTGAAATTGAGATATTGTTAAGTCTATATGACATTTCATCATTTTCAATGGATAAAATATCACTAATTTTAAACATTTTAAAATCTATAAACCTTCTCTTTGAACATTTTAAATACTTTGATTCCCTTAGATATCAATATTTTTCAGCTTATTGACTGCTAAATAAGAGGTCAACGTTTAAAAGCTTGTGGGACATGCTTAATGTTCTCTGCTAACCACATTTAAATAGAGAATGTTAGAGAATGTTGAAACCTATGCTTTTATAGTACATTTTTCTTATATTTTTTTCATATCCCTTTATAGTGTATTATAAAATCACATCAGATCTTATGGTTTCTCAGATAATTCAGTTTTAATCTTTTTATCTTACTACAATGAACACGGACCATTTTATTTTGCTAATTCTTAAACTCATATATTCTAGCATCATGAAATAAATTTGAATTTTTTTTGTAAATTATACCTATCTCACTTCATTAAATAACACGTCAAATACATTTTAAAAAATGTTTCAATGAGTAATGGTTTTCATCATGTAGCATCACATACTATGCCTGTACAACCTGAATGGAATTAATGTGGTCTCTTGCTTCCAAGGAAATTGATATATTTGTAGAGGGGACAGTCGATAAAACATTATTTTACATAAAACAATATAAATGGAAAAGAAATTTAAAAAGTTATTTTTATGAGTTTTATTTCTTTTTAAATCAGAAACAAACATTTATTGTCAGCATCTGCATCACATGTACATTCTCTGATTTCTTATGGGTGATTAGGTAGCAGGTTTGCTCCCACCAGTCCCACCAGAAAAACATGATGAACAAATTGCTGTGTGTTTTCTTTATTAAGTGTGAGCATGAATGTGTTTAGCATGTTCATGTATGCCTGAGTATGGCTATGTGTATGCCACATCTCCCCAGATTGAAGCCAGGGAGCAACCTCCAGTGTCAAGTCTTGTCCCCTACCCTCGTTAAAAACAGGGGTTCTTATTATTCCACTATTGTATATGTCAAATACATTCTAAAAAATGTTAGGTTAGCTGGCCCATGTACTTCCAAAAATTTTCCTGTCTATTCCTCCCAACTTGAAGTACTTAAGTTAGGATTCTTGATTTGTGTGCCTTGTCCAGCCTGACCATGGTAGGGACAGTATGACATGGTTCCTGCTGTTGGATCAGAGCCACTCGGGCATGTGCTTCCACAAGTGTCAATGGTTGCCATGGAGATAAGGCTTATTTGTCTAAAAAATATATACTTTTTTACTTCATGTTCCTCCTTCAGGAAATAGTATCCATGATAAACACAAGTAGAATTAGTCTAGAAGACAAGGGTATGTCTGTGTCTCAGCAAAATGTTCCTTTAGGACAAACCATTAAGGCTTTGGGAAAGAACTCTGAAAACATGAGTTCAACAATGTATAATTTCTCAACCATGAAAAATCTAAAGATACAGTATGAACTTTACAAGTAGCTTCATTGATCTAAAAGGACAGAGGCAACTGCACTATAAACCAACTTGTCAGAAAGGTATTAAGGAAAGGAGATAAAGAGATTTAGGTACTGGTAATCCAAGGCAAAACACCCTCTCCCTGCTGTTTTTTGTTTCTGCTTACAAAGGCAGGCAGATTCCTGAGTTCAAGGTCAGCTTAGGACAGGTAGTTTAGGTCCAGACATAGATGTGGTAGGAATGATAATTTCAAGGCAGGCTACCATCTAGCTTTGTTTGTTCTTAACAAAGGGAGGCAGATGTCTGAATTCCTTTGCAATGTAAAAAGAAAAATGTGCATGCTGTCTTCTAAGAATCAAGGGACTAAGTTACAGGGATGCTGATTCATGGCTTCGTCAAGAGGGAACCTAGAGTAAATGACTGAATGTATTAAAAGATGGGGCTTTGGGTCTGTATGAAATAAACTAGGAGAGAACAATAGATTACTTTTTCTTTTTTAGAATTTTTTTTCTAGCAAGAGCTGAGGTATCTGGAGATCTCTGTAAAGTGAACACAGCTCTTTTAGAATTTTTTTAAACATGATTTCTGATTTGGGTCAGAAAATACATGGAGAGTGAACAGAGCTCTTTTAGAATTTTCATAGTTCTTTTGGAATTTTCTCGAACAGCTAAGAATTGCTTGGAGAGCTAACACAACGGTTTTAGATTTTTTTTTTTCCTAGTCGGTACCCAGAGAGCTGCTTAGAGTGCCAACATGATATAGCTCTTTTAGATTTTTTTCTAGAAAATCCAAGAATTTTTTTATAGCAGCTTTTCTGACCTTGGTCCATCAGGATATAATCAAAAGTAATAAATATAAAGTCCTAACAATTTAATCAAAAAAGTAGAAGATGCGAATGCTAATTGGAACAATATCTATGGATCCAAGCTCCAAGTGCGAGAGAACAATGAATCCTAGTGATGAGGAGTTTTGAAGTTCTTTTTATACCCATTCATTTTTGTAATTGTAATAGCTATGACCGTCTCTGCTAAAGCTCCTTGGTGAATGCTTTCCAAAGCCCCCTGTGTTTATAGTTTGGTGTCTTAGTTAGCTTTTCTATTCCTGAGATAAAACACCCGGAACAAAGACAATTAGGGGAGAAAATGTTTTATTTTATCTTAATCTTTATATTTCATTACATGAAAAGAATCTGATGTCTAGTAGAGAGAGGATTCTGGGATTTATGCAAATGGCAGATTTGCCCTGAACTCTGATGAAGTCCAACACATGAAACTGAGGAGAGGTAACCAATCATGTGACATTCATAGAATAGAATAAATGGATTATATATGTTACAAGCTTCTTGGGGATGAGACAAAGCTTATGGCCTATGCTTTTATTCATAAATAATCAATCTCAGGGTCATTATTTTGGGAACAAAAAGACCTAGAAGAACAGCTGTGCCTACAAACAGCAACCTCTGAGGGGCATGCTTTCCCACCATAGGCCTGGGAAAGCTTAGAAAGCCAGATAAGATAGCCAGGACTGTAAAGGTAAGAAATACAGATATCCCAGAGCTGGACCATTTCCTAGCCAGGCTGGGAGTTATATCCCTTTACGAAAGAGCAAGTAGCTATAGGGTTGCAGACCCCTTCAGCTACTTGGGTACTTTCTCTAGCTCCTCCATTGGGGGCTCTGTGTTCCATCCTATAGATGACTGTGAGCATCCACTTCTGTATTTGCTAGGCACTGGCATAGCCTCATATGAGTCAGCTATATCAGGGTCCCTTCAGCAAAATCTTACTGGCATATGCAATAGTGTCTGGAGTTGGTGGTTGATTATGTGATGAATCCGCAGGTGGGGTAGTCTCTGGATAGTCCATCCTTTCATCTTAGCTCCAAACTTTGTCTCTGTAACTCCTTTCATGGGTATTCTAAGGAGGAATGAAGTATCCACACACTGGTCTTCCTTATTCTTAAATTCCTTGTGTTTTGTAAATTGTATCTTGGGTATTCTAAGTTTTTGTGCTAATATCCACTTATCAGGGAGTGTATATCTAATAACCAGTACCCCCAGAGCTCGTGTCTCTTGCTGCAGATGTAGCAGAAGATGGCCTAGTCAGCCATCATCGGGAAGAAAGCACCCTAGGTCTTGCAAACTTTATATGCTCCAGTACAGGGGAATGCCATGGCCAAGAAGTGGGAGTGGTTGGGTAGGGGAGCAGGGCAGGGGGAGGGTGTATTGAACTTTTGGGATAGCATTTGAAATGTAAATAAAGAAAATATTTAATAAAAAATAGATAAAAGAAAAGGAAAAAAGAAAGAGGAAGCAGGAATCCACAGCTTCAATGAATGTCCCACATGTGACAAGCTTTCCAGAGCTGGGGCAGATAGGCTCAGCTCCCAGCTGGTTCCATGAGAGTATCAGGCTCAGCTCTCTCAGAAGCACACAGGGCAACTCCAGCCAGCAGTTTCAGCAGCATGCTAGACCAAGCATTGGAGACCCCTTCAGCTCTGTGGGTACTTTCTCTAGCTACTCCCTTGGGAACCCAGTGTTCCATCTAATAGCTGACTGTGAACACACACTTCTGTGTTTGCCAGGCACTGGTATAGCCTCACACAAGACAGCTATATCAGGGCCCTTTCAGCAATATCTTGCTGGCATATACAATAGTGTCTGCATTAGGTGGCTGATTATGGGATGGATCCCCGGCTGCAGCAGTCACTAGTTGGTCTATCCTTTTGTTTCAGCTCCACACTAAAGAACTCACATAACATGTACTCACTGATAAGTGGATATTAGCCCAGAAACCTAGATTACCCAAGATACAATTTGCTAAACACATGAAACTCAAGAAGAATGAAGATCAAAATGTGGACACTTCGCCCCTTCTTAGAATTAGGAACAAAGCACACATTGAAGGAGTTACAGAGATCAAGTGTGGAGCTGAAACATTACAGCTCTTTTAAGTGATACTTAATGAAAGCTATCTTAGACTACCTTCAATAAAACAGCAGGTGTGCATATACTTTATTCATGTGACCAAGGGCTATTTTTGAATCTTGTTAAATGGGAAGAAGTTTTTAGGGTGATTTTAAAATCATTGGCTAGAGCTTAAAGTACTATGAGTGCCTGATTTGCATGGACAGGCATTCCAGGAATCCCTGGTTCTTGCTGGGTAGGTTCTTTTTGGGAAAGAAGAAGTTAAACTTTTAGATCTACCTAAGACTATTCCTAATGTAGAAGATTGGGCATCAGACTCCCCAGATCAGACATATAACAGAAAGTTCCACTAAAAAAAGGGAGTGTCCCATTTTGTGCTGAGTTCCCAGGAGCTATGTAGACATGGTAGTCTACAACGTTAGAAGTGAGGTGCAATAAATGAGGGTTTGGATGGAAGTGAACCTTGCTACACCATGACAAAGCATCCGGCTGCATTCTATCTATATCCTTATACTTGTTTTGGAGAACAGTCTTACAACTAGTCAAGTAGCTCAGGTGGCAGAGGAGTCAAGGCAGCAAAGTACACAGGTTTGTAGCAAGGGTATTGATCTGCTTTTTCACCACATTTACAGTGAATTGGGATAAGAGAAAGAAACGAAGCAAAAAGTTATGGCTAAGTCACAGCTTGGTGAAAATGTGCAAATCGTAGCGTAATAGAAAATTCATCCATTCTTCCTTGTCTATTACAAATGGCTCCTTTCTCTTAGAGAATATGTGTTCTGAAGTCACTTTTTAGTTATTTGATGGTAAAGTGGAATTTCCAAACAAGTAATTATAAGTAACCTATCTGGGGACATTANCTATACCATTAGTATCCAATAGATGACTTTAAAAATGTTTGTCATATGACTTGTTCTTTAGAGGAATAACAAAATTGTCTTATATTGTGTGTTAAACATTAAAAAAACACCAACCTAAGACTTCATTTGTAAGAGAGGCAACAATGCTCCCAGCTATAAACTGGATAGTGTACATAACAACCACACACACACACAAAGAGAGTCTGATCTGAGGGCAACTCCGTGAGATGGAATTCATGATTGGTACTTTATCCTTGACTGACAACCCATAACTAAGGAAGTCATAGGCCCTAGAAACAGTAGTAATTGTCATGGCATCAAAGTACCTTCTAGTATCTTGTTTATACAAAAGACAAAGGCTACTTGCTGTCTTAATCAGAGAAGCTATATATATATTTTTTTCATTGAAGGGAGGTGAATTCAGACATTAGCTGTACAAGATGCTGAGAATGACGTCCCACTGAGGATGCAGCTCTAAAAGTGACACTTGGGCCACCATCTTAAGGCTTGTGAATGCTGCAAAAAATGGAACGGAGAAAAAAAAGGCAGCCCTGTCTTCAGTTAATTATGCAGGCAGAGGAGGCTCAAGAGCCCTGCTGCACACAATGGAATTACTGACAACTACAGCATTTGTGTGCTGGGAAGTGTAGCACCTAATGATAAGCCGTCAAACGTTAGTGAATAAGTCCAAACTCATGGCCACACACAGGACCCTAATTAAATTCTGTGGGATACTAAATGAAACCCAAAGTCATGATCATGGGAACCAGGTCTATCAGGGAAAGGGGGCTGAAGGGGTAGGAGGGAGCAAAGAGATGGGGTAGAGGCAGTACTCAGAATGTCTTGTATACTTGTATGAAACTGTCAAAGATAAAAATATATTAATAAATATGTAAAAAGTAATGGCTAGTTGTTCATTTATTTATACTATTTATGCGTCTACTACTTATAATTAAAAGGATTGAACTAGAGCAGTAACCTAACAGGAGATGTTTCCCTGGTTATCTCAAAAACATTCTTGAAAGAAGAAAATTTGTGTTTAAAGCTATGTTGTCTTTGCTCAATAGTGAAACATAAAAGTGTATTTCCAAGGGATTTATTACTGCTAATACGTAATTTTATGTTTGACAAAATTAAAAATATTTTGCATTTTGAAAATGAGTATGAAAATCAAGGAAGACATGCAGCTGCAAATGATAGAACTTATTGATAAGTTACTTATGAGAGTAATCAGAAGCCTAACTTTTCTGTAAGAGAATTTTAAATAAACATTCATGGATGTCATTTAAGAGATAGTGACAAATTTGTTTACTGTTAAAGACTGATTTTATAAACCAGCATTTCCGATAATTTTAGTTTTGTTATTTACTCTTGCACTCTAGCTTTAGTCATTCTTATGAAAGTTTTCCAGATTTTAAGTTTATCATGTTGAAAATTCTGTTCAAAGTAGTGAACATGGAGATCAAAGATCCTCAGCTTTGGATAGTGGTGACTTCAGAATCATCTGTACACATGGAATTCGTTTTACCACCTTCCTTACAGAAAACATAAAAGTAAAACTTCCTTCTGTGACTGAGAAAATGGGAGGAAAATTTCCTCATGAAGTCAAAAGTTGCTAACACTGTGAGGTAATGCTTTGTTGTCATTATGTGCAGCACTTTAATAGCAATGGTTCTGTTTTTCACAGTCCTGTTGGCCATTTATCTCTCTTGAGAAAAAGTGTGGTGTTCTAGAAATAATTTAATTATAAGCTTGGATTATTTTATGTTTCCTTTTGGTTTGGGTAGAAGTTGTTTCATGGAGGATATTCTGGTCATATACACCTTACTGGGGATGCTTTGCGGGTGTTTTTGCTCGTTCTGCTCATTAATTGAGTTCCCATTTCACTTGCTCTCTCCTTTGCTGTATAGAACCTAAAAAAGTTGCTAGATCAAACCATCCAACAACTACCTGTTTGTTTTATTTGCTGTATTTTTAAACAGGATCTCATATTGTACTCCAGGGTGCCTGAGACTCATCAAACAACCCAGGCTGGCATTTGATTCATGGAAATCTTTCTGCCTCAGCCTTCAAAGTGTTTATATTACAAGAATGAGTCATCATAGCTTGTAAGCAATATCACTATTACACATGGTCTATGGTGAGTGCTGTTTCTTATACTTTTCTTTCTTTACTCATAAGGATGAATCAATCTCTTTTCCAGTGGAAATGCAAGGTGTCACCACCGGAAAAATATTACTATTCAGTAGGAACATAACATTATTGTATACTTCATTAAATCTACATTGAAGGCATATGGGATTATTTTTGACACCAAGACTTAAAGTTGACATTTTGAATTTCAGTGGAATACCTGGCCCAGTGTTATAATATGGGTGACATAGAAGCCCTCCCTCTATTTGACACTCTAAAACTGTAGTTACTATTATTATTAACATTGTAGTTAACTCATTAATTGAAATTATAGCTTCCCCCCAAATTTGTGAAACACTTTAAAACAAACACACACATACATTCCAAAGTTATACAAAATAAGTTCAAATTGGTGATTATATATATATATATATATATATATATATATATATATATATGAACTTCCTTCAAAATATTTTATGTTTTATGCACGTATTCTACTGTGGAGGTTGGATAAGGCTTAGTATGATACCTCTATAGGAGAAATCCAGTAGTAAAATAGTTAAATGAAACTGGACATCATCTAGAATTCAGAGATTTATTGTTCACAAAACTTTTCTTACCACAAAGAGAGGCACAATTCCCTAAATACTAAGTCAAAGAAGACTTTGAATCTAAAATTACTTAATTTTCTTTCCATTTAATGTTAGGTGTTTTGGAGAAGAAATGATGTTCCAATAATTTAAATCTTGAAGATCTCACGTATTTTCTTTTTTAATTTCAGAAGCACCTTTATATCTTACTGTGATCTTCAGCGTGGGTGGTCTTGAAATTCAGAAGTGTCAACTTGTAGCATGGTTTGAAAATACCTGTCTAGTTGTGAAATTAATTCATGGGCCAGGAATTTATCAACGAAACATGGGTGAATGAGTTCATCCTCTTAGGGCTTTTCAATGACTGGAACACTCAAGTCTTTCTCTTTTTCATGCAATGTATTTCATAACTGTTGGCAATTCTCTGATTCTTCTCATCAGGCTGGACAGCAGGCTTCATACTCCATGTACTTCTTCCTCAGTGTTGTTTTCATAGTGGATATTTACTATGGGAACACTATTGCCCCACAAGGTGACTTACTTGGTTTCTGCCCTGGAGCTCATTTCTTTCCATCGTTGTGTGTTCCAGCTCTGTGTCTCCTTGGCCTTGGGTGTTTCTTCTTTGTTCTTCCTGGGAGTTATGTTTTATGACAAGAAGATGAGAATTTGGTGCACAGGAAATATGACTTAGTCTTCCAGAGAATTGTTTTATCACTGTCCTGACACTTGTTTTTCTTCAATCAATGATTCCAGTAGTAAGGAAACTATGAAGGATTCTGGAGTTGAAGGGCAGCAAATACTTAGTATTCTTACTTTTACTTTACCTTTTACAGATGATCTATCTATCTATCTATCTATCTATCTATCTATCTATCTACCTATCTATCTATATCTATCTATAATTATATTTCCTGCATGTATACACCAATCATGTGCTTGATTCCTGGACAAGTCAGAAAAGTCCAAAAGATCTCCTGAAACTAGAGTTGTGGGTGGCTATGAGCTATCATGTGCACTGGAACCCAAACCTGGCTCCTCTGCAAGAACAGCAAGTCCTCGTCACCCCAGAGACACCTCTCTAGTCCCTGACATTCTTTCTTACAGTAAAATAAGTTTATAAAACTCATTTATCTTCAGCTATAATTCACATGGTAATTAATTACCAATATATAAGCTTATCCCATATGCTTATCCCTCTGACTTAAATATTTTAAGCATGCCTACTTGCTCTTATCAGAAATAATCTCACTTGCTACCAAAGAAAGAGAGAAAGTAAGAAGAAGAAAGAAAGAAAGAAAGAAAGAAAGAAAGAAAGAAAGAAAGAAAGAAAGGAAGAAAGAAAATGTTTTCAAAAAGCTGTGTAAGAACAGCTTGGTCCCTAACTAGTGGTATCACAGGAAGGTAAGACAACTGGAGCCTAAATGGGTATCTTTAGGTAAATAGAGGTATACCCTAATAGAACTACAGGATTCTGTTCACCCTTCTTTCTTTTCCTTCTTGGGTCAGAAAGACAATTGTGAGCAATTTCCTCATCATACTCTTATCATGACATACCGACTTTGTCTCTCCCACAATCCTGGGTAAATATAATTCAATGAACCCTCTAAAATCATGAGACAGGATAAATCAATTTTCTTGATAAGCCAATAATGTTGAATAGTTTATTGTAATGATGTTAATCAGCAATATATTGACCAAGGACAGTGTCCATAATCCTAAAAGCTCTGTAATGACTTGACAAAATTTTGCTTTGGCCCAATCTCTGACAAACTAATTATTCTAAATAGGGGTGTGAGGTAAAAGAAAGACAATGCCACCAGTTGTAAGCCACTAATCCTTAAACTAATCCTTAAGTATAAGATACAGCACTCACCATAGACCATGTGTAATAGTGATATTGCTTACACCCCAGGACTTAAGGGGTTTTAGAATTCACTAACTCTCATTTTTAATATTCTTCTTTGCCCATGATGGCACTCACAGAGGCATATATATGTGAAGTAAGCCTTAGGTAAAGAGGTACACATTTTATATCTCAAGGAAAAAAAACCCTCTCAATCCCAATGCAGTTACTTCTGAGTGAGTTTTTGAGTAGGATATTGTCAGTGCATCCTTTTAAATCCCCTCAGCACCAGTATACCAAATGTTAACAAATATTCCCATTTTACTTGATTAATTTATTATTTGAATTGTCATGGCTTTTTAAAATAAAGTGAAAATTCTGACCAAATTGAAAAATGCAATTGTGGTATATTTGTTTTTAATTTCAATATATTTTTCACAAAATTGACAAAAATAGTTACACAAATTTCTTTACTTTCACAGGAGTAGACATATATGATACTTTTTACTGGATATGAAAACTTCCTTAAAGTATTTATATATTTTCATCAGTTTTTTGCCTTAATGTAATATTTTATATAAATTTGTAGAAATTTTATTTTTAGACACAGTGACTAGTAAACATTTAGCCCATAAGCATAACATTGAAGCGCATGAAGTTGTAGTTTGGAGCTTTGTACATATATTTTGATTCTTTTCTTGTATCTTTTTCTACTCCCTCCATGTAAGACCACCATCTTTACAAAGGACTATTTAAGAGTTTCATTGATATATATATATATATATATATATATATATATATATATATATATATATATATAATTGAAATAAATATTATGAGAAAGTTCTCATAAAACAAGGGTGAAATTGTACTGTAGACTTCTGATATATGATTGCATTGATTACAACTTTTTTTTTTGTTAATATTTACTCAAAATATTTTTGACTGAAGAGAAACTTCAGTTCATGTGATTAAGAAAAGGATCAGGAAGATTAAACAATTGTATTACCCTTCTTATTCAGTCTCTGCTCAGACTATAACTTTGTGGCTTCTTGCCTGCTGAGGCTGACAACAGCAACATGCGGTGGTGATTCATACTGTTCTGAAAAAAAGAAAGTAATGCTTTATCTGACAATTACTTTTGGAGATAACTGAAAAAATGAAATATGTTATTACAAAGCATGGGACTTAAATAAAAAACTGGGGGTTCCAATTATGGATCTCGTGTAAGTTTTGAAATTGACAAAGAAGTTAAGATTTTTCTTTTCTTTTTTTTTTTTTTCCAGCCTAGCCTCAAACGCAAAGAGATCCATTTGCTTCTACCTCCTGAGTGCTGGAATTAAGGCATGCACTCCCTTATTAATTTTTTTCAATTAGTTCTTAATTTACATTTCAAATGTTATCCCGAAAGTTCCCCCCCTCCCCCCTCCCTGTTCCCCTGCCCACCCACTCCCACTTCTTGGTCCTGGTGTTCCCCTGTATTGGGGTATATAAAGATTACAATACTAAGGGGCCTCTCCACCCAATGATGGCTGACTAGGCCATCAAGATTTTTCTAATTGAACAGTTTCATTTACAACTGTGAAAAATGACTTCTCAAACAGGTGACTTGTCCAAAAATTTACACAGAATTAATCAGGACTACAGAATTGTAGTTCCATAAGTCCATGATATTTAGATTAGATTTTCTTTCTTTTATTTAATTACACAAAGCATGCGCTGTTTTTTTTTAAAGCTTTTCCAACACCATCTGTATGAAATGCAGTAACACTCGGAAGGACTCTGTATGAAATGCAGTGACACTCGGAAGGACTCTGTATGAAATGCAGTGACACTCGGAAGGACTCTGTATGAAATGCAGTGACACTCGGAAGGACTCTGTATGAAATGCAGTGACACTCGGAAGGACTCTGTATGAAATGCAGTGACACTCGGAGGACTCTGTATGAAATGCAGTGACACTCGGAAGGACTCTGTATGAAATGCAGTGACACTCGGAAGGACTCTGTATGACATGCAGTGACACTCGGAAGGGCTCTGTATGAAATGCAGTGACACCCGGAAGGACTCTGTATGAAATGCAGTGACACTCGGAAGGACTCTGTATGAAATGCAGTGACACTCGGAAGGACTCTGTATGAAATGCAGTGACACTCGGAAGGACTTTGTATGTCATTAGTTTTTAATAGATTTTATTCTTTCTTCATTAAAATGGAGATATGGTGGTTATACAGAAAAAGAGAGATATCTCTTTAAAGGAAGGATGTTTAGTATAAATTTTGAACACAATTTTAAATTAGATGTTTTGAGAACATGTAACATTGACTTTGTTTTCTTGCATTTTTTGACAAGCTGAGGACATATAGCAAATAAAGAAAGAACAGGAATTATTAAAAACTCTTCCTAAAGTTAAAATTGACATAAACATGTTTGTTTTCCAAAATATTTTGTAGAACTCATTTTGAGTGCAGTGTACATAATTTGAGCATGAATGATTTTCACAATTATTCTAAAACTAAGAATAGCATTGATAGTGCTTAATATGAACACACTCTTTGTCCTCAATTCCATATGGAAGAAATAAAATATGCAGTCTGTTTTCAGGACAGTTTCATTTGCATTTCATTACACTTTTAACCCTCAATTTTTTTCTTTTAGAGGCTATTATAGGGGCCAGTAATGGTGTCTTATATATTATAAACAACACTTAGGGCATCAAGAAGATCTTCTACTTATCTAATTTTACTGAATAAAGGTATATAGATCAAGTCAATAAAAAGTTCAAACTATATTTCTTTGGAGATCTTTGTGTGCATAAACATATATTTTAACAACTATATTAATTAGATTATGAAGCATATAATAAAAGGAAAAATCAATAGTATAAAACAAGATATGAAAAAGAATTTTAATAATACAATCCAGAATTCATATACTCATGGCAGATTTGTTCTCAAGACATTATTTCAAATATGATGGTCTGTTAGTGCTCAGAGAAAGGAGAAATCCTTTCTGACATTCAATAAAAGTTCTCTTGTATAACTAAAGGCAATTTTATTTGCTTTAGTCTTTTGTAGATCTTTCGAATTGGCAAGCTGCAAGTTTTTTATTTTACTTGATATTTCTTCAGTTAGATATTGCCCATGACTTTGGAAACTTCTTTTAAAATTTCTTTTAAGTTTCAGTTAACTGTTAAATAATCCATACTTCTGCATAATTATAATTTAAGTTTGATTTTGTGATATGCAAAAATTAATATAATCAGAAATCTTGTTTTCTTTTTGCTAAATTTGTGGTGTCTCTCCTGTGATGACTCCAAATCAATTACAAGCCTCTTTGAATCTATGTGGTTTTTATCATCTCAAATATGTGTGGCTCTTTCTTGATCTAATGTGATCTGGCCCTGGATGCATATCTTTTCCTTTTCCTGAAAGCAGTATGATTTGATTCTGCTCAGATATATTAATATTGTCATTGCAAATAACTCGCTTGGCTGGGGCAAAAAGTTCAGATGTCAATGTGATTAGAAAAGAGGATGAGACAGAGAAATAAGTGAAATGTGAATTTTTGAATTAATCAAGATAAGAGGACTGGCACCTCATATTTTACCCAAACAAAGCACAGGGTAGAAGCATTATGGACTTCTTGTTGGCCTTATTCCTCTTCTATGGCATCTCATAATTAGTAGGTCATTTAACTAATCAATCCTACTTCAAGCTAAAGTGGTAGACTGCTGCTTTTTTTTTTATCCTGTTTTCCCTTCTAACCATGAATTTTTGAATTTGTTTATTTATGAAGCTAGTATAGGTATAAATAAATGAAATATTGGTAGGAGACCAGTTTTTAAAAACAGGTAAAAGAAAACTACAATGCTGATAAAAAACTCCTAATTCACATATTCTTGAGATAAAAACCATTGAAGTGATTTGAGGAGCTTCTCTTTTACAGTTATGTTTGTATAAAAAGCCTGTTCCTCTTTTGACCCTCCGTGTTAATGTTGTGATGTGAAATGAACTTTCAATAGTAGTATAACTGTCCATCTGTCTTTCAGAGCTAAATATATTGTTGGTATTTTCCTGTCAGAACAAGAAACCATGATGGGTAAAAAGTTTAAGTCATGTGGATCCATGCAAACTTAATTACCTTCTACCTAACCTACCTTTATGGATATTTAGCTATAGTCACATTATCTGTGAATCTATAACATATTACAGAGCTACTTAAAACAAGTCATCTGTTTATGTAGTCAATAATAAAATAGCATTTAAAACAATGACAACCACTTTGCCAAGTCGCAGCTTTCAAATTATATTTCAAAGGTAAAAGAGGTTTGTTGTACAATAACAGAGAACTGAAATAAGGCCACATAACTATGAATTTTATATGCTTCATGTTAGCAGGCTTTGTCACCTGTTCTCTGCAAAACGCAGTATCTGTTTTGTGGGTACATTTACAGGACAAAACGAAATAAAGAAAACACAAGATTTTATTTCAACCTGGTCATTCTGATTACTTTAATGGCACTCAAAATGGTTACGAGTAAGAATAAGTCACAGGAATTTCAATGCAAACTGTAAAGAGTATTTAATATTAAATATGATTGTGCTACCTCTTAATCAAAAGAGTTCAGAGAAACATTCCTGTCTTTTGTCACTAATTTTTAGGTCATTTGATTGAATAAAGTTTTTCAAAATTAAAAAGCTGTAGACATATATTCTTTGAATCTATAAAAACAATTATCTGTTTATCTAGCCAATAATAAAATCACATTTTTTTTTTTCAAATGGCAACCACGTCACTTTGCCAAATGGTGAGCTTTCAAACTACACTCCAATGAACTGGAAATGCCAAATTTTTCTTCATATTTGCATTAAAAACAGATGCTTTGATTCATTTGATTTCTGTTTGTGTCATAGCAATGTGATTGGTATGTACAGAGCCCATAGTAAAGTACAGAGTACAATCTGTATTTGTCACAAAAGCATAAAATAGCTTTGATAAATGTTTCCTTCAACGTGGAAAACTAGTGCTATATATTAGGAATCAATGATATCCTTGAAGATTTGAAGAAGTCAGAAACATACTTGGTAAATCCTATTTCACAGAACTTTGCAATTAGTAATGATAATTGGGCAAAATATTTTGATATTTTTCTGAAATTATCATAAATCACATCACACTCACATGACAATACCCTTAAGCAGTACATATCCTATAGTTGCACTTGCCATGCATACATACTATAAACATTTATAAATGTATTTATATGAATAAGTTGGTATAACATTTTTAGAGTTTTATTTACATATATATTAACAAGAGATTGGAATATGTGAACAAAAAATCTCCTTTCAAAAATGATTTTTTAGAATGAACTTACATATCACAAAGTTCTACACAGAGAGGATCTATTAAAGAGCCTACTGTGAGAAGCATAATCTTTCCTAGCCCTCTTCAGAGCATTGAACTTCCTCGGGTTTCATTTTCAGAACATTTCAATTCTTATACAGGATACATGCCATTTAAGTTATGACATTTCTTTTCCTTTTGTTCCTTTATACATCCTCATAAGTGTCCAGGAAACATGAACAAATATTCTTATTGTCTAGGAGCAAACCCCAGTGTATGATATATTCATGAAAAATTATTCTTATTTATCCAAAAGATCTTCAGTGATTTAAACAATACAAATAATGATATGAAAATTGTGAACCCAAATTGTTAATTATATTGTTTTATATTATTTTGTATTCCTTTGGAGGTCATTTCTCTGGCTATTTTATTTTCCTCATTTAATAAATAACTTCATTTTACTAAATGATATGGTTTACCACATATAAAATTAACCATATTTCTTGAAAGGTAATGTTTGAACTAGAAATTAGAGGCAGGCTTAAGATTCCTTATGAGGAGTGTACTTTCACACCCATGCAGACTTACTAACTTACTTTTCCATATGCTTCTTTGAGTGATTGTCTCTTTCCACAAGCACTGATTAAATTCTGTGATCTTCTCTCCACATCTAATTCATCTTGTCAGGTATGGAAGACCAATGGATTCATTTGAAAGAGAAAAACCCACAGGACCCCCCCCCCCTCCCAAAAAAATCGTGGCTTTGTTTCTTGATCTTTAATTCTAAGAAAAATACAAACATACCCAGGCACACCAGTGGCAAATACTGATAGTTAATTTCTGTTAGAAAGAGACAAGGGTTTTAAAGCATTAAAATGAGGTTGCACCTCAGAATGATGGCCATTTTCTCCTCTGCTGGAGAAAGGCCTTTGAGGTCTCTGTCAGAATCTCACACTCAGCTGAGAAGATTCTCCAAAATGAGGCGTTTTCTCTCACAAATCTGTGCAAAGCTCCAGTGAATAATTTATAGCAGAAATGAAGTGACAAGTTAAACACACCCATTTTGTCTAAAATGCTACGAAGCCACCCCACTACAGGGTGAGGGGAGGCAGTTGATGGGAGCCCGAGTTTGTCTAGAAGAGACCATGCTGCTGTAAAGAAAATGAAATGTAATGAGATCCCCTTTCATGCATAATTTATAGGTGGAAACATGATTGCATAAAAAGCCATGGATTTTAACAAGGCCAGTCTGCAATCATGCACATTATCTTCCCAGAGGAACTTTATATAATATTGGACAAAGAGAAGAGAAGTCCGAGTGACAGTACAAAATAAACCTGACAGGTTTTCAAATGCAGCAGAATCTACTTTAATATACAATTCCAGTAAAAGAGACAATTTCTATTTACCCCTGAAAATACTGTTTAGCTAAGAATTTACTTTAAAACATTTGTTATCTCCAGTCAAGTTGGAGGTGAAAAATAAAAATAGAAGCTTCCTATCAATACACAGATATGAAGTGCTTATGGCATATGCACTGACAATTGTGGGTTAGGTTAAAGTGCTCTTGGCAGCGATTTTCACTATTCTGGTAACAATCGTTATAAATGCATTCAGATATTGAACTCTAATCTCTGTATCCCAAAGAGGTAAAAACCAGATACAGACACAGACATACAGACACACAAACATACAGTAGGATGGGGGGTGGGGTGGAGATCTAACAACACCTAGCTACAACTGTGCCCCTATATGGCTAACTAATACTGGTTGTCTTCATCAAAAAGAGCTTCCCAGCCATTTCCACTATTTTCAAACCTAAGAGACTTTAATACTTTGCTGTTAGCTAGCTTCTTTTGGGATATAGCTGAGAAAAGGCCAGCCAGTCTATCATATTGACCCTATTCCTGTCTACTTTAAGGTGAGAACAGGTGATCAACATCTGTTTTCTCCACCTAACAGGTGGACTATTTTCTCTCTTCTCCACAGTTCAGCACACTAGTGAGAAATCTGCTGCATTGACAGATCTGTTTCAAATTCAGAAAGAATTTGTTTGCTTGTACACCTGTGTTCTAAGGGAAGTACTCTATTGCTTATGCCAGTTGGAAGACTGGCTGAATTCTTTAGCATATATAAACATGCAAAGTGCCTGAAATGGGTATCAAATGATAACATTATTAGAATTCCCTCTTGGGGTCAGCTGAGCTACACGGCTGCATTAAAAATCTGTGCTTGGGTATAGCTTATGTAGTCTGAATTTGTTTCCTGCTTGTTTCTCTTTCTATGAAAGCAATGCACATATTAAATATCACATAAAGAACATTTGAAATAAAGATGTGACAGAACAGGACATGAATTATAAATATTACATAGACAGAGCTTTATGAATGTTGATAGATAAAGCCTAGATCAATTTCTCCAAATTTCACAACCTCTACCAGACAGAAAATTTCCTGCAACATGTCCTGTGATTAGAAAAACGAATTCATGAAACCAGTGTACCTTTTAACCTTTAATCAAATGAAATACAGTTTTATCACCATCTTCTAAAATTCAATAACCATCCTGTACTCACATAGAACACGGGCACTGCTGTGGCTTTGTCTCTGCCTCTCTTCCAGACTCAGGGTTCACCATTCCCCTCCTATAACCCTTTTACAATTAGCTCTGATCACAGGACAGTAGAAAAATAATGGGTCTCCATGTGAATGCACGGATGCCTTGGAATTCTTGGGTATACAGATTATGTATGTAGACGGGCTCATTGTTGGGAAATACACACACACACACACACACACACACACACACACACACACACACACCTGTTAATATATCGTCTCTAACTGGTTACCCAGAACCCAGAAAAGGATGGTAAATTCCATGAAACTGGAGTTATAGATAGTTGTGAGACACTATGTGGGCTATGGGGATTGAAGCTGGGTCCACTGTAACAGCAGTCAATGCTCTTAACCACTAAGCCATATATCCAACCTCTGGGAAGAGTTTTTAATTATGTCTGTGCTATGAAAGACCAGTTGGACAAAAGAAAATGCTTATAAAGAATTTCAAATTTCAGTGTTTCTTATCAAATAGTTTTAGAAAAAGAACATGATTCTGTAGACCTAGCATGGGAAGCAATGGTAACAGGAAGCCAGAACACAGTCTGTAGTTTTGTTCAAATTCAGTTTCTGTTTAGATCCTATTATTAGATTAGAAAATTCTATTGTAGTGGTGGCAGTTTACAAGAACTGCTGTGTTGATGGAAACATTTACCTTAGCTTATCCATTTGTTAGAATGACTGCCACATGTGACATCATTAAGATGGTAGAATAAAGGAGTTTGCCAGACACAGTTATAGGCAAAAGTAGAGGTGACACTGCAAACATTCCTTTTTATGGCATCAAGAATGTCCTCTTGGGGAGTACAGCAGGATTGCATCCTGAGGATAAAGGAAAGTTCTTTTGATAGTAGTTAAAAGAAAAGTTGTTAACATGGAAGGAATTGCAGAGACAAAGTTTGGAGCTAAGAAGAAAGGATGAACCATCAAGAGACTGCCCTACCTGGGGGTCCATCCCATAATAAGCCACCAAATACAGACACTATTGCATATGCCAGCAAGATTTTGCTGAGAGAATTCTGATATAGCTGTCTCCTGTGAGTCTATGCCAGTGACTGGCAAATATAGAAGTGGATGCTCACAGTCATTTCTATGATGGAACACAAGGCCCCCAATGGAGGAGCTAGAGAAAGTACCCAAGGAGCCGAAGGGGTCTGCAACCCTATAGGTGGAACAACAATATGAACTAACCAGTATCCCCAGACCTCGTGTCTCTATCTGCATATGTAGCAGAAGATGGCCTAGTCAGCCATCATTGGGAAGAGAGGCCCCTAGATCTTGCAAACTTTATATGCCCCAGTACAGGGGAACGCCAGGGTCAAGACCTGGAAATGAGTGGGTAGGGGAGCAGGGTGAGGGGAGGGGATAAGGGATTTTGGGGATAGCATTTGTAATTTAAATGAAGAAAATATCTAATAAAAAATAAAAATTAAATTTAAAAAGTGGTTAAGTTCTAACCAGGGAAATTTTTATTGAAACAAATTTAAATTAGAAGACTAGGTGGTCATCTTATTACTTTATTTAGAAAATATTTTACTATTTTTAAACTACCAGTAATGGTATCAAAATAAAATGATATTAATTGTAGTCATGTAAAATCTGATAAATATAGTTTATGTTCATCAAAATACTTCTAAGAAATGAACATTGTAAAAATCTTTTCATTAGTTTAATTGCTGTTGATTTCTTTTGGAGAATATTCTTAAAAACAGATGATAAAGGTGAGCTTATTATTAGTGATACAATATAGATATAATGAAGGATACATTTGTGTGTCAAAAATCTTTTTTTAAAATATGTTTTGCACAATAGAAGTTACGGGACTGTGATCTGAAAATTGAGTGGCATTTAGAGTTTGAGTAAGCTTATTGTATATGCAATGGAAAAGCGGCTACCTTACTAAGACTGAACAAAGAAGATATTCCTAATATCTTACCATTTTATGGTCATTGTTAACTGCAATTATAATATTAATGTATCGCCTGTAAGCTTGTGCTCTCCTCTTTAAACGCAAAAATTAAAAACAAAACAAAAAACAGAAAACAAAACAAAACAAAAATGAAAATGTTTTAAAGCATCAGATGTTTTGATCAGTGTATTGCATCTGAGTATAGCGAGCTTAGGCCCACTTAGCAAAATATGAAATTTCCCACAGTGGTAAAGCAATGTCCTAAGGAAGAGACATAGCCAGATTGTTATGGTTTACTCTTCTGACAAGATACTAGTTTTATTCCTAATCTGTTCTAAGGAAAAAACTATTTTCCTAGGAAGCTGGAATGGGCTCCATTGTTACAGTCCTAGAATGGTACCTACATTGCTAACATTATTATTAAAAACAGAATGCTGACCAATTGCCATAGATATTTATCTTTCTTCCTCCTGCCCTAATGTACAGATAATATGCATGACAGAAATTGAAACCTCTTTTAACACATTTGTGTTATCTTGAAATGGAGAAGTAAAAAGCCCAGGCTTATGAATGATGAATATTAATAATAATCATGACAAATAGAAGCTTGAAATTAATTTCAAAGATATTTAGTACTTTCTGTACTATTTAGTATTTCCTGCTTTTTAAAGGGCTTAGAAAATATATATCTGGCTCATCTTTCACTTTAAAATATTCAAACTTGGAAGGAAATAGTCTCTTTTATTTTTATTTACTTACATTTCAAATGTTATCCCCTTTCCTGGTTTCTCCTCTGCAAACTCCCGTCCCATCCCCTCTTACCCTGCTTCTATGAGGTTGCTGCCCCACCCACCTACCCATACCTGCCTCACTGCCCTAGCATTCCTCTAGACTGGGGCATCAAATCTTCACAGGACCAAAGGCTTCCCCTTCCATTGATGCCAGATAAGGCCCCCTCATCTCCTTCAGTCCTTCCTCTAATTCCTCCATTGTGGTCCCTGTGCTCAGTCATGTGTTTGGCTATGAGCCTCCAAATCTGTATTGGTCAGGATCTGGCAGATCTTCTTAAGAGACAGCTGTATCAGGCTCCTGTCAGCAAGCACTTCTTGGCTTCAGCAATAGTGTCTGGGTTTGGTCTCTGCATGTGGGATGGCAGGTGTGGCAGTATCTGGATTGCCTTTCCTTCAGTCTCTGCTCCACTCTTTGTCCCTGTATTTCCTTTAGACAGGAGCAATTCTGGATTAAAATTGTGTAGATGGGTGGGGTCATGGGGAGTCATGGCAATCCTTTGGATATTGTCTCACATTATCTCCCTCCCCTTTGAGGTAGGAAATACTCTTTAACATGCAAATTGTGAGGCTGAACAATGGCTCAGTATTTAAGAACACTAACTGCTTTTTTTTTTTTTTTTTAAGGACCAGGTTTAATTTTCATGCATCTATGTGCTGGTTCACAACCATTTGTGTCTTCAGTTTCAGGGAATCCAGCACCCTTTCTGACCTAAGACATACATGTGATATGTATACATACATAAGGAAAAGCATTCCTATACGTAAAATGAAGATTTTTCTAAATGTGTAAATCATGAGAGAATGCAGTGTCTGTCTCCTTAAAGTATCTGAAGTTCTGCACGGTGACCCCTGTCAGTTCCCTTGTCCATGATAAATAAGGCTTTACCCTCCCTGACCTCTTCTCTACTAAGATGTTTGTCTGACTTGGATTGCTAGTCATCTCCCAAGCCTGTCCTCTGATTTAATTGCACCTCTGGAGAACCAGGAATAGCCAACATATAAAACAGTTTCTACCTCTAGAGCACTATGCCCTCAGAAGAATCTGACATTTTGTCAGAAAGAATTTTGACATGTTTTTCTTAAACTTTAAAAGCTGAGCTCACTGGCTTCTAATACATTTCTTAAAGAAAAAAAAACTATATAGCCCTGTAAATTTTATTTTAATTAGAAACTTTGGTTCTCATCAATTGACTTTGTGCTGTTAAGCTTGTGCATCAGCAGGACTGGGAGCTTCTGAATTCTGTGATTGTTCGCATCTGCGCTTTTTACCACTGCTGGTTCATGGAATGCTTGAATTAAGATGAACCAGAGTGCAGCCATTTAGTTTATTTTAAGATGTCAGATGGCTGGTTTTTGGATATCAACTGATATTTACTTAGCTGCTTCCTCAGATCAAGGGCTTTCTCTCTTCTTATTCATGTAACAAGATGCTTATACATGCTGAATTGTATTCTGTGAGGGAAAAACACAAGCATTGTTGGTTGTTCAAAAATAGAAATAAGAACTCCAATTTAGAATGCAGGGAATGAATGGAAATGGTAGGCTGCATGTATTTCTCATTGTAGAATTGTCCTGTGAAGAAACAGAAGCCCTGGTTTGAAACATATTGCAGAATTGTTAGGTAAAAATACATCAAGAAACTTAGTAAAGCTAGAGGGGTTGGACCACTGTACTTTCTGTTCCAATATTCTGGTTTTCTAAAATGTGTTAGCATTGAAATACAAATTTTTAGTTCTCAAACTTTACTCTGTAAAACGGTTTTAGAAATAAAATTGTGATCCTCACAATATATGAGTTTACACAGTTTTGCAACTATGTAGTAGATTTTAGAAAATATTTGATATTTATACCCCATACTTTCAACCCTTTAACACAAATTGTCACCCCTAGTGTTTGGACAATCAAACTGGTCTGTTTGGCCAGTGAAGAAATGATGTCTGTCATTAGTGCAGCAAATGGCTGGTGAATTCTCTGACACAGCAGCCTTGACACTACAACATTCTCAGCCAGAAGAAGTAAGAGAAATGCACATACTGCCAGATTGTATTTAATTTGTTGGTGATAAAACCAAATCCATAGATTCAAACCCAGATGTGATATTGTCTTAAGTCAGATAGGCATAAAGAACATTGAGTAGCTGAAAAAATATTTCCTGGGTCATTTAGATCCTAACTATTTTAGTGGTTATAGAATTGTGTAAATATGTCCTAATGCATAGACTTATTCTTAAATTTGGTACAATCATTGGTTTATTCTACACAATACTGTTTTAAAAGTAAAAGAGACCCCACATATGATTTGGGGTCATTTGATACACTGCAAGCATATTTGTACACTTATATCACTTTTATCAATAATGTACATCTTATGGACTTGTTGAAAGTTTCTTTTTTCCCAAATATTGAAGTATCTATTCAGTAAGCCACATCTTGAAAGCTAAAAAATTAGGTTGTTCTGGACAGAAATACAATGGCATCTACTAAGAATCTTTCTGACTATAAATAAGGTTCCTTCAGACTTTGAGCACACATGCATGCACACACATACACACACACACAGAGCATATTTTTTTATGAATTTCTCCTGAGATACCTCATATGAAAAATGTTTGCATGTGGGAGCTATTCTACATGACATAATGACGGGTGCTTTGTGCTTCAGGAAACACTTCAGAAGATTGAGTTAGTAAACGCTCTATTGGGCCCATAGATGAGGATCCCTGTAATCTAAGATGAAACCCTTCCACTTCCCTAAGTCTACAAGAACATATGTAAATGGATATTACAGAATTAGTGGCTAGGTGCAAAGGAACCACAGGAAAAGAAGGAACTGGCAAGATGTAGGCACCAAGATATTAGTAACACTGAGTGTCAAACACTTAGCCTCAGAAGGGTCCAAGATACATTTTTAAGGTTTCCATTCCACCTACACAGATCTGTAAAAGGAATTTGACTTTCTTGAAGACACACCTCTTCAATAGTTTGCATCAAATGAAAACATCAGTGCGATGGAACAGATGAAAGCATAAATGCCCAGAGCTGACAAAGGAAATAGGTCTAGCAAGGTTACCTGTCTGCATTTGGAAAACCACACTTGGTTCTGGTGTCAGGTGGATAATATCTATAATATCTGTTGTTGATGAACTTGCATTTCCCAGGCCAAAGTTTCCATAAAACCCTAATATAGAAAAATATATTACATGAAAATCCCACTATACTTGAAAAACATATCCAGTGATAAGTTGTATATTCCACATATTCCAAGTATTTTTTTTTTAGACAAATAATAGAATTCGCTGGGATACACTCAGTCATTCACCATTTTATATTTTTTATTATATATTTTAAACATTCTTTATAGTTAAGCAATTTATAAAACTTCCTATCTTTGTTTTATGGAAAAAGTAAGAGCAGTCCTTAGTTCCAGGAGTTACCACACACACACACACACACACACACACACACACACACACACACACACATTCTGCTTTGGTGTGCAAATCTCAATTAGCATTTATCACAAGGTGGAATGACTATTATTTTCTGAAGAAAAAAATATTTTAACCTGGAGGATATTTTTTGTTGTTTCTGCAATCACTTATTATTCGGAAAAGTGTACAGGCTGCTAAATGTCTTAAAACCACAGTTGTTTATCTTTAAACGAAGACCTATTTTATTTGGGAATATAAAATCAACTTGATAGGTCATAAGAACATTAAAAAATAATTGAAGGTTAAAAAAGTAACAGTTAACTATAATTGAAACAGTGAGGTTAGTTACAGGCTTGCATGTGAGATGTGTGTGTGTGTGTGTGTGTGTGTGTGTGTGTGTGTGTGTTTGTATGTGTTGTAAAGACTTGGTTGCAGGAAAAAATATTTCTTACTTTGAGGTGAACACAGCAAAAACATTCTAGAATACAAGGGTATGGTCTTTCCAATGAAAACTGGGCTATCCAAGGTTTCAGAGCCAAATGGTATGAACCACACAGTTCCCTAAAATAGGACTTTCTGAGGATCTTAAGTTCAAAGATTCTCTTTTAAACTTTTATTTTTCATTAACAGTTTTTCAGTTTCTTTTCTAAGCAACATAACTTTAGCACTTGATTTTCAGAATATCTTATAAAGTCAAATGAAACTGAGTACTTGTATTTGTTTCAAATGTGGAGGTAAAGTTAATAGTATTGAAAGATTTATGTCATTACTTCTGGTTTTCATTTGATTTTCACATTTGTCTGGAACGCTCTGTGTTGAAGTGTCATAAAAATAAGTACTTTGTAAAGTCTACATGCCATCTCAAATTCTTCCTCACCAACCAACCATACATAGACAGACAAACAGAGGCAAGTATATGTGTGTGCACACATATAAACATACACATGCACATGAATACACATGTGCATACACACATACAAAAAAGCACACAGACATAGATGTGTGTGTGTGCACATGCTCATACACATTTTCATAGAAAGTAAAAGTAGCTCAAGAAATGAGCCTCCTTACCTGACTGATGAAGAAAATTGGTTTACCATAAGATGTTTATTAAGGAGATTTCTTTTTGATTTCAGAAAAGTGACAAAACTTCATTTACTGCTTTAGATAAACTTGTGATATACACATCTGGAAGGCTAACAATGATGTAACACTCTAAGGTTTATTCTTTCATCTGGCTTTACACTTACTAGTTCAGATCTATATTTTGGTCTCTTCAGGGAGGAGAGTTAGGAGAGCTAGGCCCTCAGTGGCTTCATAAATTACCAGGAAAACAAAATGAATGGGTTATCACCAACCCTGACCATCAGTGACATGAATAAGTGGAATCAACATCAACTGTCATGAATACAATTAAAGTATGGCGAGACCTTGACTTAGGGTGTGCTTGTGAGTGTCCCTGAGTATTATCTCCTGCTAGAGAGGTCAAAATGAGCCCATGGTGCACTACAATCTATTACACCTACTATAGCAAGGCTGTTTTCTGTAAGCAAATTAATAGAGGTGAAAGATTTCTTTCTTTATTATAGTTTAGAAAACTAATATATCTGCCAAAGTACACTTATTTTAATAGAGGCAAGCATATGTAAAATAAGCAAAAAGAACTTGACAAGGCCTTTGATCTAAGAAGCTGACCCTATGTTAAAGGTGAAAGTTTAAGAAAATAATGTTATTAAAATGATTGCTATTTTAATTATTTGGAGGAAAATTTACCTCCATGGATAATTAAATTTATTCTTTAAGATTTCAGAGTGGCATGTTTTTCAATTTTTTTGGATGAGCTGTGGTCAAACAGTGGTAGTAATGGTTTCTTTTGTTGTGTGGTTTTCCCAGCTGAAATGGTACAGGGATTTGTGGAGTCAGTGTGGGAATCTTGCTGGAAATGCTAGCAAAAAGATACCATACTACACATATGATACATCCATTTTAACTCCATGATGCAATTACTCATCTTCAGCTTGAACTTTAGTTTATTTATATCCACCCTTGTGCAGATCCCCATAAAGCACCATCCTTCTTTACTATGTTAGAGCAGATGTGTGAACACTGGAGGAAAGACATCAATGCGGAATGTTTATTATTTGATGCTGAAGATAATCCAGAGAAGCAAATGTCCAATGTTTAACCTCAGTAGGTTAAGATAAATATTCCAGACACTCATTTCTCATAGATTGCCAAATAAACAATAGAAGCTCTGCTTTTGACTACTTAATTCAGTTCTAGCAATAGACTTCTTGAAAAAAATTTGCCTGACATGATAGGCATATTAAAAGTAAAGAAAAATATTTGCCATCCAAGCATAAACAAAGAATAACAACAGCTACAATAACAACAACAGGTTACTATTAGTCTGTTTTATTGACTAGTAGGTTAAGGTCAAACTTTCAGCATAAAACTATGATTTAGTTAGATAAGGAATCACTTATGCCATGTACCAACAGAAAGTGTAAGTTTTTTAATTGAACCTAGTTAATATACTCACCCAAAATTTATTTATAACTGCAAAATGACTCAATTTAAAAATATAATAAGTTCATTAAGTAGGCCTTCAAAGGGTGTGCTTAGTCAATTACTGGTACAAAATGTTAATTTTGTTTCCAATAGATTGATTAATTGCAGATTGGTTAATTGACTGAGTAGTTATGACAACCATATTTATTTCTATATTTAAACTTACTAACAGGAGTGGTCGAGCTGGTAAAAATTTCAGAATGTTGGGAAGTAATGAAGAATAATTTTGAAAAACACAATGTCTAAATTTGTTAAAACACTATTTAAAAATTGTTTGAAATTCTTGAAGGCTTGGGGTTTTAATGTCATCATGTCAGTTTCCGTTCTGCAGCAGTGACTGAATCATTCAC
>LR753314.1:240520-292754 GCA_902729485.2 Mus minutoides
AGAGAGAGAGAGAGAGAGAGATATGCAGGTTACAAATGAAAGAGGATATAACAAATAAATGTTGAAAAGTAGATCTTAAAGTCAATTACGAATCAAGAATCTGGGACATGGTCATTGCTCAAAATACTTGTTATTTTAAAAGAAAAATTATTCCTATATGTTTTATGTTTCCAAATTTATGCTATGAAATCAGAAAATATATTTTTCTATCATATAAAAGATTGTATAATATATGCATAATTTGTGGTAAACTTAATTTAGGAAAGTCCTGTATATTTTATAAACTCAGGCCCATTAACAGACACATATAGAGTGTTCTATAGCATATACACTTCAAATTTATTATTATTTATTATTATTATTATTATTATTAACTATTTAAAAATCATTTTTTACAGTCCAGTTGTTATCCCCCTCCTGGCCCACCTTCCCACAATTCTCATCTCATTCTTCCTCCCCTGTCTCCAAGAAGATATCCCCACCCCACCCCCATCATACCAGACCGTCTGACTTCCTGGGGCCAAAAGTCTTTAATGGTTAGGTACAGCTTCTCTCACTGAGGGCAGACCAGGCAGTCCTCTACTGTATGTGTGTCAGGCACCTCATATCAGCTGAAATATGCTGCTTGGTTGGCTTTCTAACATGAACAAAAAACACTGATAAGCTAAGGAAGATTCTGAAATAAAAATGATATATTGTATAGCTGATACATTTGATTCTTTCTTGTTATTACAAAAATATATTAGGCACGTTTATTTTCACTGTTTCTGAAAGTTTATTAGCTGTGCACTCCTGAATCTATAAGAACGTATGTAGATGAAAAGCTACACACAGTTCAATTAGAACATTTTGGTAAACATGGAATAAATAGTTAAATTTAATCTAGTCTATGGGTTTCAATGTTGTAAAAACTCTATGCCTTAATGTGCCAATTAAAACTAAAATAAAGTAAGTGAAAGTAAATAAAATAAGACTAGAAAAGAGAACTAAGTACAAAAGACTGATGTAGTCTAGGAAACGTAAGCTATCTCTCCTAAGACTGGCTTTCTTCCTTTCAGAGGGAAGGAAAATTTCTTATTCTCCAAATGCTCTTCTTCTGGGGGCAAATTAATCTTCAAATTATAGAACTTAATCACAGGTGAGAGGAAATGTAGACCTTTCTATTCTCTTATGCCCTAGAACACTACTGATTTGTTCAAGTAATTATGTCTTGTAGACTATTTTGCACATGTAAATCCTTCTTTTCATTTTGTGAAAACAGTCATTTATGCTGGAAGCCAGAGAATGTCATTTGGATTAGCTGTTTGGTTGTCTGCTCAAATGATGAGCATTCTTACTCTAGTGAACACACACACACACACACACACACACACACACACACACACACACACATGAACACACATATACACATGGAATTCAGAAGCAATTTACATCTGTACTGAGCACATACAGATTATTTTCTTGACATCATCACCTAAATTATTTATGTAACTATTTTGTACTAATTATTATTTATACCTTAGAAGTTATTCAAAATTTACACAATGATACAATATGCTCTATGTAAATAGAACTTCTATTTCTATGAGGGATTTGAGCAGGCATATATTTTGGTGCCTGTGAAAATCCTGGACCCAATCTTCTCTAGACAGTAAGATACAGCTGTGTAAACAGTCAATACACTGAAAAGAAGGGGAAAGACTTTGTCATTTAGATGCTAAATGAAAGTTCCTATGTGTACCCAACATTATAGTTAGTTTCCTTTAAAGAAACAGGTTCACCAAATGATTGCATAAATAATATCATAAATTTACAATAAAATTTATAAAGTTTATTATAGAAAATATGCAAATCTTGAGAAATTTCAGGAAAAAAAAGATTCAGTACTTTCTGTATCTAATCCAGCAAGGAATTATAAAACATTGGATCATAAACATTTGCAAATTTCCTACATCTTTTCAGTCAAGTATTAGAATCTTCCTAAGCAGTTCAATTAATAATAATTATTTAAGAGTTTTCTCAACTACCTTATCAGCATTTTCAATTATAAAACTGCATTGTGATGTCTGTGCAACTGACTTACAAATTTAAGGAAGAGAAACGATGTGCAATAGACTAAATATATTTAAAGTCCATCAGATACACACATAAAGGCAGTGAATTAAGTGATAAAAGACATTACCAGCAAGGTATAATATAAATGTGGGTAGTTTGATTAACATTCTAGTTTCTTCTCAGAGTTTTGATATAAAGATTTCTATGAATGTTTGTATATAAGAATGAATGCCTCAGACTCCTTTAACTCTACATTTTGGCAGACATTTATAACGATTGAATATTGCTTTTGTGCCTTTATAGTGTTTTTTATTTTTAAAAACATAACTATGTACATGCCTAAAATAGAAAACATTGCCCCATTATAGAGCCCTAAGATTGTTATTGTTGCAAAATATTATATGGCATCTTTTCCTGAGCCATTTTGGCTCTTTGGAGAAAAGCAAATAAAAAATATTTTCTGTCATACTAGTGAACATTCAAGATATTTACCTCATTCAAAGATTAATTTTAATTTAAACCATTTTATTTGAGTTTATTTTTCCAATAAAAGGTTTTATTCACTTTATATTCTGATCAAAACCCTTTCCTTTCCTCTTCCCAGTCCCACCGTTAGAAGTACCTCTCCCCAATACCCCCTTCCCCTCAGATAAGGAGAGACCCCTTTGGGTACCATTCCACACTGTAACATCTAGTCCCAACAGGACTAAGGACATCTTCTGCTGGGGAAAAACCAGGAAATCCATGTAGGGAGGAGACTATCCAATAGCAGGAAACAAAGATCATCAGAGTCTTGCTCCTGTTAGGGGACCAACAAGCAGAAGACCAAATTTCACATTTGCCACAGATATGTAAGGAGTCTAGATATAATCCTGCATACTTCATTAGTGATGGCCCAGGTTCTGTGAACCCCCATGGTCCCAAGTTAGTTTACACTGTAGGTCTTCATGTGGTGTTTTTGACCCCTCCGGCTTGCTCGCATTCTTCCACAAGACTCTCTGAGCTCTGCCTGATGTTCAGTTGTGGGTCTCTGCAGATCTCCATGTGCTGCTAAATAGAGCTTCTCAGGAGACAGTTGTGCTAGCTACTTATCTTCAAGCATATCAGAATATCATTAATAGTGTTGGCTCTCTCCCATGGGATGGGTCTCTAGTTAGGGCAGTCACTAGTTGCCCCCAGTCTTTGCTCTGTCTTTATGCCTTCACATCTTGTAGGCAAGAAAAACATTTGGGCTAAAGGTTTTGTGGGTACATTAATTTCCTCCTCTTTTTTCACGAAATTCTGAGTGGCTACAGGAAGTTGCCACTTCAAGAGTTTCTATTATCACCATCTGGTAGGAATCTCCTTTAGGGTTACCACTATAGACTCTTTATATCCTCTCCTGTCGTAGAACTCCAGCTAGTCACCAGAGATGCCCCTAGCCGATTTCCTTTTTCACTTTTGGGACTCTCCTACCGCTCCCTCACACCCTGTCCTACCTGGTTCTCTCTATCTACTTCTAACAAATAATATAGTTTCACAAATATTCTACCTCTGTGAATATTAGTGAGCTTCATGTATCATCCTTTTTGACCTCCTTGTTACCTAGTATCTTTGGGACTGTGGATTGTATCATAGTTATCTTGCACTTTGTGGCTAATGTCCATTTATAAGTGAGTGGGTTACCTCTCTCAAGTTCTATCAAATTCTCTGCAAAAGGGCTTCTACTTGTTTAGCAGTGTTCTCCTGTATTTCTTTCTTTTTTTTCCAATTTTTTATTAGACATTTTCTACATTTACATTTCAAATGCTATCCTGAAAGTCCCTACACACTGCCACACCCCTGATCTGCTCCCCTACTTACCCACTCCCTCTTGGCCCTGGCATTCCCCTGTACTGGGGCATATAAAGTTTGCAAGACCAAGGGGCCTCTCTTCCCAATGATGGCTGACTATGGCATCTTCTGCTACATATGCAGCTAGAGACACAAGCTCTGGGGGTTAGTTCATATTGTTGTTCCACATATACAGTTGGAGACCCCTTAAGCTCCTTGGGTACTTTCTCTTACTCCTCCATTGGAAATCCTGTGTTCCATCCAATAGCTGACTGTGAGCATGCACTTCTGTGTTTGGCAGGCACTGGCATAGCCTCACATGAGACAGATATATCAGGGCCCTTTCAGCAAAATCTTGCTGATGTATGCAATAGTGTCTGCATTTGGTGACTGATTATGGGATGGGTCCCTGGATGCCACAATCATTGGTTGGCCCATCCTTTTGTCTCAGCTCCACAATTGATCTCTGTAACTCCTTCCATGTGTGTTTTGTTCCTAAATCAAGAAGGAGCGAAGTGTCCACACTTTGGTCTTCGTTCTTCTTGAGTTTCATGTGTTTTGCAAATTGTATCTTGGATATTCGAAGTTTCTGGGCTAATATCCACTTATCAGTGAGTACATGTTATATGAATTCATTTGTGATTGGGTTACCTCACTCAGGATGAGACCTTCCAGATCCATCCATTTGCCTAGGAATTTCATAAATTCATTGATTTTAATAGCTGAGTTGTACTCCATTGTATAAATGCACCACATTTTATGTATCCATCCCTTTGTGGAGGGACATCTGGGTTCTTTCCAGCTTCTGGCTATTATATAAGGTTGCTATGAACATAGTGGAGCATGTGTCCTTACTACCAGTTGGAACATCTTCTGGATATATGCCCAGGAGAAGTATTGCTGGATCCTCCAGTAGTACTATGTCCAATTTTCTGAGAACTGCCAGACTGATTTCCAGAGTGGTTATAGAAGCTTGCAATCCCACCAACAATGGAGGAGTGTTCTTCATTTTTCACAACTTTGCCAGCATCTGTTGTCACCTGAATTTTTGAGCTTAGCCATTCTAACTGGTGTGAGGTGGAATCTCAGGGTTGTTTTGATTTGCCTTTCCCTGATGATTAAGGATGTTGAACATTTTTTCAGGTGCTTCTCAGCCATTCGGTATTCCTCATTTGAGAATTCTTTGTTTTGCTCTGTGCCCCATTTTTTTAATGGGGTTATTTGATTTTTCTGGAGTCCACCTTCTTGAGCTCTTTATATATATTGGATATTAGTCCCCTATCTGATTTAGTATTGGTAAAAATCCTTTCCCAATCTGTTGGTGGACTTTTTGTCTTATTGACAGAAGATTTGCATCTTTATGAGGTCCCATTCGTCAATTCTTGATCTTACAGCACAAGCCATTGCTGTTCTGTTCAGGAATTTTTTCCCAGTGCCCATATTTTCGAGGTTTTCCCCCACTTTCTCCCTTATAAGTTTCAGTGTCTCTGGTTTTATGTGGAGTTCCTTGAAGCACTTAGAATTGACCTTAGTACAAGGAGATAAGAATGAATCAATTCACATTCTTCTACATGAAAACCGCCAGTTGTGCCAGTACCGTTTGTTGAAAATGCTGTCTTTTTTTTCCAAAGGATGGTTTTAGCTCCCTTTTTAAAGATCAGGTGACCATAGGTGTGTGGGTTCATTCCTGGGTCTTCAATCCTATTCCATTGATCTACTGTCTGTCGCTGTACCAGTACCATGAAGTTTTTATTACAATTGCTCTCTAGTACAGCTTGAGATCAGGCATGGTGATTCCACCAAAGTTTCTTTTATTGTTGAGAAGAGTTTTTGCTATCCTAGGTTTTTTGTTATTCCAGTTGAATTTGCAAATTGCCCTTTCTAATTCGTTGAAGAATTGAGTTGGAATTTTGATGGAGATTGTATTGAATCTGTAGATTGCTTTAGGCAAGATAGCCATTTTTACTATATTGATCCTGCCAATCCATGAACATGGGAGATCTTTCCATCTTCTGAGATCTTCTTGGATTTCTTTTTTCAGAGACTTGAAGTTCTTATCATACAGATCTTTCACTTCCTTAGAGTTGCACCAAGATGTTTTATATTATTTGTGACTATTGTGAAGGGTATTTTTTTCCCTAATTTCTTTATCAGCCCATATAATATAATCTTTTTTTTATAGTCCAGTCATTATCCCCGTCTTGGTCTGCCCTCTGTTCCTCATTCCATACCTCCTTCCACATCTCTAAGATGTCTCCATTCCCCTACCCTGACTCCACTAGACCTCCCTACTCAGTGGGGATTCACGTCTCTGAAGGGTTAGGTGCATCTTTTCTTATCCTCTTCTCTGCCAGACTAGTCCTTCCTCTTCTGTATATGTGTCAGGGGCTTCAGACCAACTAATGTATGCTACCTGGTTGGTCGCTCAGTGTCTGAGAGATCTTGGCAGTCCAGGTTTGTTGAGACAGCTGGTCTTCCTATGGGGCCTTTCTCTTCCTCAGCTTCTTTTAGCTTTTCTCTAATTCAATCACATGGGTCCCCTGATTCTGTTCATTGTTTGGATGTTGGTATCTGAAGATGAATCTTTCAGATGCTTATTGGGCCTCTGAGAAGGCAACTTCTATCTTTAAGTACATCATAACATCAGCAACAGTGTCAGGACTTGGAGACTCCCCTTGAGCTGGATCCAAATTTGGGCCTGTCACTGGACCTACTTTCTCTCAGGCACTTCTCCATTTTTGTCCTTGCAGTTCTTTTAGATAGGAATAATGCTAGGTCAGAGTTTTTGACTGTGGGATGGCAACCCTATTACCCCACTTGATGTTCTGTCTTTCTACTGAAGGTGGACTCTACAAGTTCCATCTCCCCACTGTAGGGCATTTCAGCTAAGGTCCCTTCCATTGAGTTCTGAGAGTCTCTCACCTCCCAGATCTCTGGTACATTCTAGAGGATCCCCTACTTCCTACCTCCTGAGATTGCCTGTATCTATTCTTTCTGCTGACTATCAGGGCTTCAGTCTTGCACCCCCCCAAAAATACCTGATCATGTTTCCCTTTTTCTCTCACTGTCCTCTCTCCTACCCAGGTCCCTCCCTCCTTTGGTTACTCACAGTGATTGCTTTCTTTTCCCTCCCAAATAGGATTGAGGCATCCTAACATAGGCCCTTATGATTGTTAACTTCTTGAGTTCTGTGGATTGCATCCTGGGTATTCTGTACTTTTGGGCTAATATCCACTTATTAGTGAATACATACTATGCATGTCCTTTCGATTCTGAGTTACCTCACTCAGATGATATTTTTTAGCTCCATACATCTGCCTACCAAACGCATGATGTCCTCGTTCTTAGTATTCCATTATGTGAATGAAACACACTTTCTGTATCCATTCTTCTGTTGTGGGACATCTGGGTTGTTTCCAGCTTCTTGCTATCACAAATAAGGCATCTATAAACATAGTGGATCACATGTTCCTGTCCCATGGTGCATCTTTTGGGTATATTCCTAAGAGTGATATTGCTGTATCTTCAGGTAGATTTATATCTAATTTTCTGAGGAACCTCCAGATTGAATTATAGAGTGGTGGTACCAGTCTGTCTTCAGCTTAATAATTATCTATATGGCTTAAATATAGAAAATAACCTATGGTACTGAAACTGAGCCCTGCACATTGTCAAAGGCTTTGAAACAAATTCAATATAGAACAAGGAAGTCTTCATCCTTCCATTCCTTAACTTTTCTTTCTTTCTTTCTTCTGTTTTTCAAAGGGTAAAGTTTCCTATAAAAATTAAACTGATTTTTTTCTACTAGTATTGTATTCCATGGAAAACAGTTCACAGTTTTTGAAACCCATTTTTTTCCTGTCTCCAGAAAAGTGTGAAAATTAAATCTTCCTCAACCCTACACAAAGAACTATGGGAGTTGGGCGGTAGTGGCACACACCTTTAATCCCAGAACTTGAGAGGCAGAGGCAGGCAGATTTCTAAGTTCTCATCCAGCCTTATCTACTAAGTGAGTTCCAGGACAGCCAGAGCTACACAGAAAAATCCTGTCTCGAAAAACAAACAAACAAACAAACAAACAAACACAACAACAACAACAACAACCTATGGGCAACTAAGGAATGCGGACTGCTGAGAGTAAGAGAAATAGTCTTTTCCAGGGAACAAAATGTCAACCAGCTACCCAAAGCCAAATGGTTAGCTCCTTTATCATGGTCTTTTCTAAAAATGTTGGCTGAATGGTTTCAATTGTATTAGACTCAACTCTTGCTTTAGTTTTTTTCCCCATGTTTTATCATCCCATAACTTGGTTTGACTTTTCAATCTTAAAGGAAATGTTCATGTTCTAAAAATTTACAAGTAAACTTTTTTTTTTCAAACCTTTAGACAGAAAAGAAGCTCATAGAGTCAGGAGAATGAATGGAAATATGCAGCTGTGGGGGGTTGGAGGAAGTGAGAACCTCACAAAATCTCAGAGACCTGGGATTTGAGAGGTTCCCACCACTCAATGGAGATGACTGTAGTTGAAAAGCTCATCAGTGAGGATATGGAACCTGAAGAGACCAACTTAAGTAGAGAGACAGAGGCCCCAGGGGAGTGACAGGGTCATCAATCTACTTTCAACATTTTGACCCAGATTTGTTCCTGTCTGAAAGAAATGCAGGGACAAAAATGGAGCAGAGACTGAAGGAAAGACCATCATCCCATGATTAGGCACCAAACCCTTACACTCTTACTGATGCTAGTTCTGTGTTCTCAGAAGGAGGCGAACATGGCCGACCTCTGAGAGGCTCTACCAGCAGCACTGAGACAGATTCAGATACTTACAGTTAACCTTTGGACTGAGATCATGAACCCCTATGGAAAAGTTAAGGGAAGGATTTAAGAAGCTGAATAGAATGGCAACCCCATAGAAAGACCAACATTATCAGCTAACCCAGACATCTGGGAGCTCCCAGAAACTGTGCCACAAGCTAAAGAGGATAGATGGGCTGGTCCATGGCCCCCAGCACATATGTAGCGGACTGCCTTGTCTGACCTCACTGAGAAAGGATGTGCCTAATCTGGTAGAAACTTGATGCCCAAGGGAAGGAGAATGCTGGAGGTGGGTAGGTAGTTGAGTGAGGGGACAGACTGGGTGAGTGAAAAAAGGAGAAATATCTGTTAAATAAATAGGATAGAATTAGTGATTAAAAACTTCAAAGATATCATCATAAAAATGAATAAAAGGATAGCTTAACTTTCTCCCTAGGGTACTATGTACTCCAATTCTATTAATTTAAATAATTGTAATTATAAATTGAAAAGAAATAAAATAGACTAGTTTAAACAAAAATTAAATAAATTATGAATGACTTATATAATTAGATTTTACAAAAGAAAAGTCAGAAATTTTAACATGTTGGAAATGAATAAATCAAATATTCTATTGCATTATTAATATATTAGAA
This sequence comes from Mus minutoides, assembly GCA_902729485.2. Classification (NCBI taxonomy): domain Eukaryota; kingdom Metazoa; phylum Chordata; class Mammalia; order Rodentia; family Muridae; genus Mus; species Mus minutoides. Next base: position 249,838 of record LR753314.1, read on the forward strand.
TGTGGAAAATTAAATATAATGTTTCATTTTTTTTTTCATTTTGGATTGTCAGTAGCAGAACCTTTACTTTACTTTACCTATAGCAAGACAAACATATATTAAATTTCTTTTCTCCTAACAAATATTCTTTCATAGAAAATCCTATAGTTGCTCTCAGGGATCTCTATCTCCTAGGATAATTATTTTGAATTGGTACTATCTCTGGAGAAAGAGGTTATTGTTGAACCAAAGGATGTCATGCAATGATGTCAATTGGATTCTCTTCTTTTTATTACGTTGTTAAGAATATCATATATTTTATTTAGAGCATATTTACTACCCTCCCCCATTTATTTTTAGCTCCAACCCTCACCCCATACTACTGAAATTTCTGTGCCCAATTTTAAAACCCATTCTGTTCTATTAAGGCTGTGTCTTTTGTGATTGGGTTACCTCATTAAGGATTATATCCTCCAGATACATCCATTTGCCTAAGAATTTCATAAATTCATTTTTTTAATAGCAGAATAGTATTCCATTGTGTAAATGTACCACATTTTCTGTATCTATTCCTCTGTTGAGGGACATCTGGGTTTTTTCCAGCTTCTGGCTATTATAAATAAGGCTGCTATGAATATAGTGGAGCATGTGTCCTTCTTACCAGTTGGAACATCTTCTGGGTTTATGCCCAGGAGAGGTATTGCTGGATCCTCCGGTAGTACTATGTACAATTTTCTGAGAAAATGCCAGACTGACTTCTAGAGTGGTTGTACAAGCTTGCAATCCCACCAGCAATGGAGGAGTGTTCCTTTTTCTCCACATCCTCACCAGCATCTGCTGTCACCTGAATTTTTGTTCTTAGCCATTCTGACTGGTGTGAGGTGGAATCTCAGTGTTGTTTTGATATGCATTTCCCTGTAAATTAAGAAAATATCGAATAAAAAAATTTTTTAAAAGGCTGTGTCTTTTTCTCCAAAAAATTTTATTAGCTATTTTCTTAATTTACAATTCAAATGCTATCCCGAAAGTTCCCTCTACATTCCCCCTGCCCTGTTCCCCTACTTACCCACTCCCACTTCTTGACCCTGGTGTTCCTGTATATTGGGGCATATGAAGTTTGTAATACCAAGGGGCCTCTCTTTCCAATGATGGCCTGCTAGACCATCTTCTGCTACATATGCAGCTAGAGACACAAGCTCTGGGGGTTCTGGTTAGCTCATATTGTTGTTCCTCTGATAGGGTTGCAGACCCCTTCAGCTCCTTGGGTACTTTCTCTAGCTTCTCCATTGGGAGACCTGTGTTCCATCCTATAGATGACTGTGAGCATCCACTTCTGTATTTGCCAGGCACTGGTCTATGAAGATTTTGTCAGTTCCTAGCTTGGAGCATGCTGACATAGCTGCTATGCTTTCATGCAAACTCCTGTCCTGTTATGAAACACCATTTCTTTGTAGTCACCACCAACTCTGGCTTTAAAATCTTTTTACTTCCTCTTCCACAGGATGCCACTTGAGAGGATGAAGCTGTGAAATAGATGTCCCATTTAGGTGTGAGCATGCCATAGTCATGTACTCCTTTATTGGTGGTGGGTCTCCCTTTGGTGGCAAAATGGAGGTTCTCTGATTAATTCTAAAAGACCCACTAATATATGAGTATAGCAAGAAGCTGGTAGAAGTTGATTTAATATATTGTCCATTAACAGAGTATGCCTTCCACAAATCCTTGACCCTGGTAACTATGCCATGTATTTTTTTTTAACATTTTATGAAATGGACATATATCCAGTAAGAAAGTGGTTGGTTATCCCTGTTACATACATGTCACTATTGCATGTCACAATTTTGTCAAACAGCTTTTGATTGTAGCTCACAGGGTTAACTGCTGAATAAGACCAATGATTACCTTTCTCCTCTGATAAGGTACTTAGGGCCTTCTAGCAACCTGAAAACTAACCAATAAGGATGAAGCTGTTATGTCAGTACCAACTTGATTTCTGCATGATCTGTGGCTCAAACATATGTTATCTACAACAAGAAGATTTATTTTGTTTTGTTTTGTTTTGTTTTGTAATTTTTCATACAATACACATTCGGCATAGAGTTTTCACTACCAATGGCTTCAAGACATCTGTCCTTATACAACTTAATGTTCTTTCTCAAGCTCAACAAACACCAAACAACAAGCAAACAAAACCCAAATAACAAAATGATGTCCATATTGTATTGGCTAATTATTCCTGAGCATGGTTCATAAACATAGTATCTCTGCATTGATGATAGCTCATTTTCACCCTTACAGCAGCTGTTAGTAATAGTCTCTAAGTTAGGAGGCACTATGTAACTACTTTCTTTTCTTGGTGCTGTGTATTTTGCTGTTGTGAACTTGTGTAGATTTTATTTGTAATGTCACATTTTCTGTGAATTTTAATATATAGCATCCTTCTTATATCTGGAAAATTCTTCTTTAGAGTTTTCTATCTCTGGCACTAACAATCTTTCTGTCTCCTATTCTGCATAGATTCCTGAGGCTTAGAGTTAAGGATGTGATGAGAACATTTCATTTAAAGCTGAATGTTTCTAATGCTCTCATTCTGTGCCCACTGTCCAGTTGAGAGTTTCTGTGTTGATACCATCTACTTTAAGAAGAAGCATCTCTGATAAGGGTTGGACAATGTACTGATATACGTGTATAACAAGATAGCATTAGGAGTCATTTCATTGCTATGTTTAGTTTGTTGGATAACAACGGAAAATTTTCTCCTAGGGTTCACATTAACAGGCTAGTTCTAGATAGCCAAGAGCAATGAAAGCAATGTTATATTTTGGAGTCCATGTGAATTTACTAGCCAACAGCCCCTATAATGTTAACATTACTGACATTGACCTATTTATATATTTAATTAGTGTATGGTGTCTGGTAGGGGAATTTATCTCATGCCATAAGGTAACCCCATTTAAGTATATGTATTTGTTTATATTTTAGGAAGTGCCTGCTCTAACATTTTCCAAATATAGAACAAATCAGTTCAGTTACTTGAAACTTGCTCCTTGGAGGTAGTTTTCAAAAATCCCAAAGCAATGCCACACTCCAGGGCAAATAGAGCTTCTTGTAGCCCCAGCAGCCAGGTCATAAAAGTCCAAACAGTATCTTGAAGTCTCATGAGTGATGTCTTTGTGACAGAACTAGCCAAGTTATCTATTCCAATATTTCTGACACACATGCTTAAAACTTTAGAAAGATTTCTTACCTTTATTCTGATGAATTATTCAGTAACTTTAATGCAGTGATAGGACATTCATGCAGGATTTAGTGTGTGATATCATAAAAAATTCTGAAACCTGAGCTTGACTTCAAAACAGGGCCATGGTGGATAATCCAATGGACCTGAGGGGAGAAATAGTAGAAGTTTAAAGCATATGAGGGACTGTTAACCTCTTTACAAAGTCTCTAATGATTGTTTCAGTGATGAAAGAGGGAAGGTTAAAAAAAATAAAAGCCTACTAGAAACTATGAAGTATGATATCCTTTCAATGTAGCAGCAAAAATAAGCAACATTGCTTCCTGGCATGATGTAATAGGTAATAATTTGATTAGGAAAAATATATACAGGCAGTTTTGCATGAGTTTTCTGAATAATAAATCACACTTCAATTGGAATATGACATATAACTGATTGGTTAAAGGAAACTTGGCACACACAAGGAAACATGAAGGAGAGGAAGAATATTACCACTATTATTAGATGAAATAGATAAAGTGAGAAATTAATACTTTTGGTAAAAGAACAAACAGGATAGTAATGATTGATTCAAGTGTACAACTATGTGTATACAGCTTGTCAAAATATTAGAGAGATATGATATAGGGCTGAAGCTTAACTAGAATTTTCAAGCTTGAAATGTTAAAAACACATCACATTTTTGAAAACCTGAAATCTAGAATATTCATCTTCAACACCTCTACAAATGTGACAGTCACAAAAGAACATCGATAAAATTCATAGCCTAGTTTTCATTGGCACATCCTTGTTGTGTGGCATGCTGGCTTTTTTCTTCCTCTCTCTCTCTCTCTCTCTCTCTCTCTCTCTCTCTCTCTCTCCTCTCTTTCATTATTCCTTCCTTTCTTTTTTTTTTCTCTTGAGACAGACTTTCTCTGTGTATGCCTGGCTGTACTGTAACTTGCTTTGTAGAATAAGCTGGCTTCTAATTCAGAGATTTGCCTGGCTCTGCTTCCTGAGTGATTTTAAATCTGTGCTCTACTAGCTGGGCTGGCTTTCTCAAGAGCATTTTTTTTATAAGTATATAAGTGGATTTTGAGTACTCCCCCATTCTTTCTGCCAGAACCTCCTATGAGTTCTCTTTCTCTGCCAGATAACTTCACTTCTACATTTAAGCCATACACAAACATGTTATTTTTATGAATTTATTTAAAAATATAGGATCAACAAATAAAAGAAAATTAGCGATATCTGTCTGTGATTGACTAAGTTCCCTTAATTTGATACTCTTTATTTTCACACCCAGTGATAATTTGAAAGGAATTGAACATTAGGAAGCACTACCCAATTGGGGGAAAGAGAAACAGGATTTAGAGAATAAACAGTTATCTTTTGATTCTCAAAACATCTATAGCAGGTACTCCTTCTTGCATACTTCTAAAATGTATGAGCTTTTGTCTTGAAAAATTAAAATTAACCATAAAACAGAACTAAAAGCTGGTGGACAGATTCAGAGGCTGTTTGAGACACAACCTTAAACCCATTGGAGTAGCTAGTATCATATTATCTGCTAAATTTCAGAACAGGTTTGGAGACGAGGCTTTTGGCTATAGCCTGTGTATCCCAGTATCTTACAGGACAATATATAATAGTTATCTTATGACTCTTCTGTGATTGTAAAATGAGCTAAGTGAAGAAAATGTTTGTCTCTGTATTTTAGATTGATGTACAGAAATTATTCTAAAATTAAATTAATAAATTACTATTGAGCAATTACTGTTACAAATACCATTCATAAGTAGTTTAAATATATCCTTGTTCATATTACATTTTCATTTTTAAGAACTTCTCACTTGTCATGTGCACCAATTAGTGTGTATTTGTTATAATCATAAAAAGCTCAAACTAGATGAAAGAAAGGAGAAGTATATGAAGACAAGAGAAAGAATATAGTAGTCAACTTTAAAATAGATTTTAGGTACTATCAAGTATGCTGTTTTCTTTTGATTCCCAATATTCACCATATGAAAACCATATTAAAACTCACCAATTATAATTAGTGTCAGCAGTGTAGTACCCTCTTCATTTCAGCTGGGTAGGAGAGCTGTCTAGTTTAACACTGCTTTTTCTGTTGATTTGTTTTGTTTTATTTTAATTTTGAGATTTAATTGCAATATTTCTCTTTTCTACTTCCTTACTCCAGTCACCTCCTAGACAGAATAGACTGTACTAGATAGAGTAGAGACTGGTAGAAAGTACTTGATCTAACAAATAACTTTTTCTTGGTACCTATTCAGAAAGGCCTCCAGGAGCAACAGGCTTTCAATTGGCAAGGCCAGCAGTATATATTTAGAGTTTTTCCTCAAGGATACATTAACTTTCCAGCCTTGTGTCATAATTTTGATGGGATTTTATTTGTCTCTTCCACAAAATAAAGTGAGCAGGACATAGCAATATTTTGTACTAATTATGGTAACATATATTCACATCAGAGGATGAGAAAAAAATCCAACTAAAACCTAAAAGTCCTCTAAATCAGTGAAGTTCTTTGGGTCCAATTGTGTGGGGCATATAGAGATATTCTTTCTAAGGTTAAGGGAAAAAGCCTTATTGCACCTTGACATCTCATTCCCAAGAAACACAACATTTAATTGGCATATTTGGACCGTAGAAACAGCACATTCTTCATGCAGTTGTGTTACTCCATCCTATATATCAAATGACTTGGAAAGATGCTAGCTTTATGTAGACCCTGGAACAGAAGGCAGCTCTTCATGGATTCAGACTGTTCTACTCTTAGACAATATGATCTAGCAGACCCAGTGAACTTGGGGTGTCAGTGGCAGTTAGAGATGCTGTTTAGAGGCTTAAAGTCTTCATCCATAGGTCTTCTTTATGGATGAATCACAGAAGAGACCTTTGGGATTTTGGAACAAGGCTCTACCATCATCTGAAGACAACTATTCTTCCTTTGAAAGACAGCTCTTGCCCTGTTATTGAGCTTTAGTAGAAACTACTCCTTTTACAATGGGCCAACAAGTTATCATCTGACCTGAGTTACCCACTCTGTTATCTGACTCACCAAGTCACAAAGTAAGACATACAAAGCAGCAATTTATTATCAAATGGAAATCTTTTTATACATGATTGGACCTGAGCAGGCCCTGAAGGTACAAGCAAGTCACATGAAGAAGTTTCCTAAATGCCTCTGGTTTATATTCACATTACAAGTATGCACCTGTAGAGGAATTTTCCCCTAGTTAATTGATTTGATAATAAGGACAAGAAGCTGATACTGGATGAAAAGGAGGAGGCAGGTCTTCTGGGTCCAAGAGAAAAAGAGGGGAATGGAGAGGAAAAACGGCTTTTTGTATGGCGAGGTGGGAGCAAAAGGCAACAAGGCATAGTTAGGCCAACAGCAGAGACCACACTCAATCTGTCCCAGATGTGGCACATTTCCCTGGGGTGTTCAATAGTGACATGATAGCAGGTTGAATATTGGACCACTTTAGTTTGGCCACGGGGATGAAGAGAATGATCTGGTAGCTCTGGAGACACAGAGCCGGCATTTGTGGGAGAGTAGTTGGCTAGGAGAAACATGCAGTTTAGGTCTCTCATATGCACTAGGCTGGGAGCAGACAGAGACCACTGGTGCTTTGCTGGTTTAACGTGAAGTTTTTTTTGTTTGTTTGTTTGTTTTTTGTTTTTGTTTTTTTTTTTTCAAGACAGGGTTTCTCTGTGTAGCTCTGGCTGTCCTGGAATTCAGTCTGTAGATCAGGCTGGCCTCTAACTCAGAAATCCACCTGTCTCTGCCTCCCAAGTGCTGGGATTAAGAGCATGTGCCACCACTGCCTGGCATCATGGATTATTTTTAAAACTACACACCACGTGAATCTGTAGCCTCATGGGATGTTCCTTATTGGTAGTTGATTGAGGAAGAGAAGACTAGAGCTTGGTTTATTGGTGGTTCTGCATGCTATGCAGAAACCTCCCAGAAGTGAATAGCTGTACCATTACAATACCTTTCTGAAACAATCTTGAAAGACACTGGCTGTGATGGCTTGTATATGCTTGGCCCAGGGATTGGCACTATTAGGAAGTGTAGCCTTGTTGGAGTAGGTATGCCACTGTGGGTATAAGCTTTAATATCTTTGCCTTAGCTGCCTGAAAGCCAATCTTCCAATAGCAGCCTTCAGATGAAGATGTAGAACTCTCAGTTTTGCCGGCATCATGCTTTGTTTAGATGCTGCCATGATCCCACCTTGATGATAGCAGACTAAACCTCTGAACCTATAATCCAGTCCCAATAAAATATTGTTCATTATAAGACTTGTCTTGGTCATGGTGAATATTCACAGCAGCAAAACCCTAACTAAGTCATTGGCCAAAGGAAATCATCATATTGGGTAGAAGAACTTCAGGCAGCACACTTGATTAAATATTTTCTTTTGAAGGCAAAATGGCCAGTGTACAAGTTTTTGTGTCAACTTGACACAGCTGTGATATCACAGAGAAAGGAGCTTCAGTTGGGGAAATGCCTCCATGAGATCTAGCTGTGAGGCATTTTCTCAATTAGTGATCAAGGGCCTCTTGTGGGTTGGACCATCTCTGGGCTGGCGGTCTTGGGTTCTATAAGAGAGCAGGCTGAGCAAGCCAGGGGAAGCAAGCCAGTAAAGAATATCTTTCCATGGCCTCTGCATCAGCTCCTGCTCCCTGACCTGCTTGAGTTCCAGTCCTGACTTCCTTGGTGATGAACAGCTGTATAAAACTGTAAGCTGAATAAACCCTTTCCTCCCCAACTGCTTCTTGGTTATGATGTTTTGTCCAGGAATAGAAACCCTGACTAAGACAAATCGGTACCAGCATAGCAGGATATTCCTGTGACAGCCTGACCATGTTTTGGAGAGGACTGTGGAAGGCCTTTGGAACTTTGGGCTTGAAGATCCATTCGTTGTTAAGAGCTCTGTCAGATGTTGTATAGGAGCTTGGAAGATAATGTTGAGAACAGTGTAGAAGATGGAGGTCTGGCTTGTGAAATTTCAGGGGGAAAAGTAAAGACTCTTTTCAGGGCCATTGCTATTTTGAATGGGAAGCTGCTGTGGTTCTGGTTAGCTGGGGCTGAAGAATCAGCTGTGATTAACAAGATACCAGAACTACTAAAGTGAAACTTTTACATTACTGGGACTGTCAATGCTGGTTAGCTGGAGCTAAGAAATTAGCAGTGATTAAGAAGAGACCAGCATCATTGAGGTGACATTTTCTGGGAAATGTTTTCTGAAAGCACAAGGAGGCTGTGTTCCAGAAGTAGCCATGGTTGTACCTTGTGCTGTGACTGGACTTGGTAATGTGTAAGAGTTACCTAGGTGGTACTGGTTTTAGAGGCATGAAGAAGTCATGCAGAGCTGCTGAGGCCACGGAAGCACTGTGAAGGTACAGCCTTGGTTGCAATTGATGGCCCAGGACTGAAGGGGTCATGCAAAGGAATTGAGGATTGGGACCATGAAGAGAGCCTATGAGAAGCTAGTGTTGAAGCCTAGTTACAGTGGAAAACAGCAGCATTTTGGAGATGCCAGTACCATGAGATGACCACCAAGAACAGCAGCAGCAATAGAGTACAGGCATCTGGACCCTAGAGGACAACATGTGTGCTACAAAGGGCATGGCTGGAGAAGTGACCCAAGCCCTTGGAGGAACCTAGAAGATCGTGAGTTGGATCGCAGACATTACATGGTTGGAGATTGATTTTTGCTTTTGATTGTGACTGTGCCCTGATATTTTTCCTTCTTGAAGGAAGTTTTTAATGAAGCCCACAGTTAAGAGACTTTGAATTTTAAAGTACTTTGATTTTAAAAAGATACTGGATATTTTAAAAGGACTGAACTTTTAGTATGTAAAGACTGTGGGACTTTTAAGTTATTTAAGATTTTGGGGATGAGTAAGAACTAAGGGTTGAGGCTTACTGGTGAAGTATTTGTGTGTCAAGTTGACAAGGGGTCAATTGTTCTGGCTAGTTTTTTGTCAACTTGACACAGCTGTGATATCACAGAGAAAGGAGCTTCAGTTGGGGAAATGCCTCCATGAGATCTAGCTGTGAGGCAATTTCTCAATTAGTGATCAAGGGCCCCTTGTGGGTGGGACCATCTCTGGGCTGGCAGTCTTGGGTTCTATAAGAGAGCAGGCTGAACAAGCCAGGGGAAGCAAGCCAGTAAAGAATATCCTTCCATGGCCTCTGCATCAGCTCCTGCTCCCTGACCTGCTTGAGTTCCAGTCCTGACTTCCTTGGTGATGAACAGCAGTATGAAACTGTAAGCTGAATAAACCCTTTCCTCCCCAACTGCTTCTCGGTTATGTTTTGTGCAGGAATAGAAACCCTGACTAAGACAGCCAGATATGTTATTATTTAATGATTCATGTGTTGTAGCTTATATATTCGTCAAGTATTTTTTGGAAAGAGGATAATTGAAAAATTGTTGAGAGGAACATATGGCAAAACATGTGGATAGATCTCTCCAAATGGGCAAATGATATGAAGATACTTTGTCCCATGAAAATACTCATCAAAAGATTACTTCAGCTGGGAAGACTTCAGTAGTCAATTAGATAGAGTGACTCATTCTGTGGGCTGTCAGCCTCATTCCCTAGTCATGTCTGTCATTCCCCAGCTGGCCCATGAATAAAGTAGCCATGATGGCAGAAATAGTGGGTATACATGGGCTTGACAATATAGACTTCTGCTCACCAAGACCAACCTAGCTACAACTGCTGCTGTATACCAGATATGCCAATAGCAGAGACCACACTCAGTCCATCCCAGATGTGGCACATTTCCCTGGGGTGTTCAATCGTGACATAATAGCAGGTTGCATATTGGACCACTTCAGTTTGGAAGTGGAAGTAGTTACTTATTCTTGTGATGGGTTTATCTCCTCCCAGAACTATTCCCTACTCCCCCACCTACTCAACTTTCTCCTTTTTTTGTTGTTTTTAAACTGAGCAAGTTTATTTTGTGCTGCTGATATATTCTTGGATGTGTGGCCTTCCCTGAGGAACAGTTGATCTACCAAGAGTTGTCCTCTTAAAGGTGATTGACTCACCCTCTCCCAGCAGTTACCAATTCCAATATCTTTTTTGTTAGAGGTGGGACTTAGAGTTAACCTCTCCTTCTATACTTGTATTCTGTCTGGTTTGTGCATGCTTTCATAGTTGCTATGAGTACCTGGAAAACAGCTTCCTTGTAGTTATCCATCACTTGAGCTGTTATAGTCTTTGGCCTCTTTTGAAATGATCCTGGTGCCTTTGGAGAAGGGGTGTGATATCAATATCCTATTGAATGTTAAATAATTTTTAGTGTTTTATTATCTACACCTTGACACGCTGAGTTTTTCTATGTTCATAATTTACTATGAATATAAGATACTTTGATTAGTGTTAAGAGATATATTAATTTATGGTATAATGATAAGTTATGAGAAGTATGTTTGGTACTATGATAATTTAGCAGAATAATAGAAGTAGATTCTCTTTCAAGGCTTATGACCTATCTTGTAATTTACAGACCCTCTATTGAACCTTTTGAAAAAGTCATATGGTATCCTACTACTATGAAAACTTCTTAAATATAAACATACATATATATTAAAAACTTTAAATGGAAAAAAATTCAACAGGGTGTGCCCTCCCTCCAGTCTTGAGCAGGCTGGCTCAGACCTTGTTTGCCACAGTTGCAGGCTCACCTAGAAGTGGAGTCTTTTGACCTAGTAAAGTCTTTTGTCTGCCACATCTGCAGCTTCCTGCAAGAAGCTACTTGCTCAGTAGCTGAGCTTGTTTTCCTGACAGATCCTGAAAAAGCCACCAGGAGATCCTGGCATAGTGGGGGATGGATTCTCCCCCCACCCCGTTTTATAAGCTCAGACTCATAAGTAAACATTGGGCCTTGATCAGAGAACTTTGTCTTGGCTCCTTATTTCTCTCCCTGCTGCCTTTCTCATCCAACCCCATCTTTCCTTTCAGGAACCCGATAACCTGTGGTTGCTGGCAGCTACAACAGGGTTTAAGCACCTCCTATCCCACAGTATCAGATAAAAAGCCAATGTGGAAATATATTACCTTTTTGACTTGCTGGGAAGGTTCTTATCATGAAAGAGGAAGTTTAATTTGTAGGTCTTTTAAGGATTGTGTGACCTTTCTCTGGTAGAGGGTTGGGGTAAAGGTTTACAGATTAGGTCAGAGAAGAGGAAGCCCTGCTGGAAAAAGGAGTTCTCCATTTTGGGCAAAGCTCAGAAGAGTTATCAAGACATGGCTGAAGGGGAACTTAAGTAGCAGGTTTCCCAACAATTGACCATTTTCATTGTTCCAAGAACATTTTTAAAATTTCAGTTTTTAATTTGGAAAATGAATATGGTCAGAGTATCAAATGACTTTCAAGATGATAATATTGTTTATAAATCTCTGTGCTCTCCTTGAACACACTGCACGCTCATGGTAGTCTCAGTTGTTTTACTTAAATTATAGTAAAGCATATAATTTAAGTTTTTGTGGCTAGCTATACTTATCAAATGCCAGGCATATTGATAGAGTATTAATTTCACTAACGGTAAAATATTAAATCATAAAAAACTTATAGGTGCTACAGTCATTATGGTAGTAATATCTACTTCAGATAATCCTCCAAATCTCAAAATTTAAAACTAATAAAAGACTAATTCTGCTTCATGTCATCACTGCCCTTAGCTAGGAATCACTGTTGATTAACCACCTATTATCAAAGTCATTGGTGGTCACCAAGGCAGAACAAACCTACAGAAAGTCAAATAGATTTAGCAATGTTCACACTTACTCATAGCACATATGTTTGGAATGAACCAATGCCAGTGGATCACATTTCCTAGAAGATAAGAATATAAATGGCTATATCTAACAATTTAAAGGTAAGAATATACAAACTTAATATTTTTGTAAGTAAAAAAGATATTTGTAAATATTTCTAATTAACACAATAAGTGTTTGGATTAAAATCATGTGCTAGAAAGATATTTTTCAAACTCAAAATTATAGACAAGATGAATAGTATTATTGCTAACATCCTTATGATAAAACTAATACCTTATTTTTGTATTCATCTTGTTTGTGTATATAAACCATTCTTTTAATAATACTTTGAATTGAGATGTATTTGAAATTTTATAACAAAGCAAATATTTTTTACAAATAGAGGAAACCAAAGATGATGCCTTATTTTGAAGTATCATCTTCTGGTGTAGCTCATTATCTCTGGGTTGAACTCAGGTCCCACCAGAGCTTTAGAGATATCTTTCCAATTAAGAATCTGTGAGTCTCTCAAGTCTCTGAAGAAAGAAATTGAAGAAGATCTCAGAAGATGGAAAGATCTCCCATGCTCATGGATTGGCAGGATCAATATAGTAAAAATGGTTATCTTGCCTAAAGCAATCTATAGATTCAATACAATCCCCAACAAAATTTCAACTCAATTCTTCACTGAGTTAGAAAGGGCAATTTGAAAATTCATCTGGAATAATAAAAAAAACCTAGAATAGCAAAAACTATTCTCAACAATAAAAGAACCTCTGGTGGAATCACCATGCAGGACCTCAAGCTGTACTACAGAACAATTATGATAAAAACTGCATGGTACTGGTATAACAACAGACAGGTAGACCAATGGGATAGAATTGAAGACCCAGAAATGAACCCACACAATTATGGTCACTTGATATTTGACAAGGGAGCTAAAACCATCCAGTAGAATAAATACAGCATTTTCAACAAATGGTGCTGGCACAACTAGCTGTTATAATGTAGAAGAATGCAAATTGACCCATTCTTATCTCTTTGTACAAATATCAAGTGTAAGTGGATCAAAATATTACACATAAAATCAGAGACACTGAAATTTATAGAGGAGAAAGTGGGGAAAATCCTTGAAGATATGGGCACTGGGGAAAAATTCCTAAACAGAACTGCAAAGGCTTGTGCTATAAGATCAAGAATTGACAAATGGGACCTCATGAAATGGCAAAACTTCTGTAAGGAAAAAGACAATAAGACAAAAAGTCCACCAACAGATTGGGAAAGGATTTTTACCAATCCTAAATCTGATAAGGGAATGATATCCAATATATAAAAAGAGCTCAAGAAGCTGGACTCTAGAAATTCAAATAACCCCATTAAAAAATGGGGTACAGAGTTAAACAAAGAATTCTCAAGTGAGGAATATTGAAGAGCTGAAAAGCACCTGAAAAAATGTTCAACATCCTAATCATCAGGAAAATGCAAATCAAAACAACCTTGAGATTCCACCTCACTCCAGTCAGAATGGCTAAGATCAAAAATTTGCGTGACAGCACATTCTGGCGAGGATGTGGAGAAAGAGGAAAACTCCTTCATTGCTGGTGGGATTGCAAGCAGGTACAACCACTCTGGAAATCATTCTGTTGGTTCCTCAGAAAATAGGACATACCACTACGAGAAGACCCAGCAATAGCTCTCCTGGGCATATACCCGGAAGATGTTCCAAGTGGTTGTAAGGACACATGCTCCACTATGTTCATAGCACCCCTATTTATAATAGCCAGAAGCTGGAAAGAACCCAAATGTCCCTCAACAGAGGAATGGATACAGAAAATGTGGTACATTTACACAATGGAGTACTACTCAGCTATTAAAAACAAGGAATTTATGAAATTCTTGAGCAAATGGATGTATCTGGAGGATATCATCCTTAGTGAGGTAGTCCAATCACAAAAGAAGTCACTTGATATGCCCCCACTGATAAGTGGATATTAGCCCAGAAACTTAGAATACCCAAGGTACACTTTACAAAACACAAGAAAAATCAAGAATAACGAAGACCAAAGTGTGGATACTTCATTCCTCCTTAAAATTGGGATCAAAACACCCATTTAAGGAGTTACAGAGACAAAGTTTGGAACTAAGAGGAAAGGATAGACCATCCAGAGACTACCCCACCTAGGGATCCATTCCATAATCATCCACCGAACCCAGATACTATTTTATATGCCAGCAAGATTTTGCTGAAAGGACCCTGATATAGCTATCTCGAGAGAGGCTATGCCAGTGCCTGGAAAATACAGAAGTGGATGTTCACAGTCATCTATAGGATGGAACACAGGGCACCCAATGGAGGAGCTAGAGAAAGTATTCAAGGAGCTGAAGGGGTCTGCAATCTTTTAGGTGGAACAACAACAATATGAAATAATCAGTACCCACAGAGCTCGTGTCTTTAGCTGCATATGTAGCAGAAGATCGCCTAGTCAGCCATCATTGGGAAGAAAGGCCCCTTGGTCTTGCAAACTTTATATGTCCCAGTACATGGGAATGCCAGGGCCAAGAAGTGGGAATGGGTGGGAAGTGCAGTAGGGTGGGGTGGGGTGTATTGAGTACTTTAGGGATAGCATTTGAAATGTAAATAAAGAAAATATTTAATAATAAGAAAAGAAAGAAAGACAGAATCAAGTATAACTCAAATATGCTAGCATGAAACTCTGCAAAAACATAGTATGAATATGATGTTCATGTGAGTGGCTCCAATATTCCTCATTTGTAGACAAATTGTTTCCATCAGCCTCATTCCCTTGATGTTCCCCTCTCTCTCTGCCTACTGTTCTACCTTGTGTTTTGCACTCACTATGTGATTCTCCATGCATCATAGAGTAGCAGGTAAGTGTTATATGCTTTCTCCTGGTTCCTACTTTAGCCTGCATCTTCTTATACAGCAATATTTATTATAGTTCTTCCATAAGAGATAATTGCTGCAGATAGCTACCATCATTTAACAGCACTTAATATAATGTAATTTTTACATAATACTCTACTCATACTATTAATAAACAGATTAACCTTTTTTTTTGCTCACAGAACTTTATAGGTAAGAACATTGTATGTAAACTACAACAGAAATTATACATTTTGAAAAGAAAAATTCAAAGCAACTTAAGTAAGAAATATTTTACTAGATGTGTCTTCAAGTGAATGCATTGAATAGTTAATATAAAAACTCCTAATGTCTGAGTTGTATATGATAAGAATTACTGTAGGAAATACAAGAATATAAATTCAACTAGGTTAAATTTACTTGTTTCAATGATACCTTGAAATTTTTGTTTCATTTTTAAAGTTTTTATTTTAAATGGATAGCCACTATTGTCTCTAGGGAAATATTCTCAGCAGAAAACTTGGGTGACAGCAATAATAAAGGGAAAAGTGTGATAAATGGAAAAGAGACCTTCTGAGTAAATACACGGGTCAAGAAAGGAGTGACCTATGTAGTATATGTTTCTGGTATCCAAGTATTGTCAATTCAGGTCTAGACTTATCAGAGATGTCTGTCAATATGCAACTGGATATGATGCTGAAACATCCAAGAGTATACTAACTTTTTTTTGAGGAAGAATGTAAATGATATAAATTATCTCCTTTCAATATGAGTTTATGGAGTTTTATTACTCTATAGTTGTAATACATGTTAAAGCAACTATAAAGAATAGTGTTTTCAACTAATAATATGTGGAATTTTTTTTTATCTTATAGTAGGTAAGTTCAGATCACCCCATAACCAGAGTGTAATGAAATTGTCAACATTTTCTTCATTTCTTCTTTTTCTGACAAATGGTGTGAACATATCACCTTTTTCTCTTAATGGAAACACCTAACTGGAATACATCAAAATGCTATTAGGTTTTTCATTTTCTTCCACAGTGCAGTGCTGGGGTGAATGCATGCAGCCTTCATCTGTGCAGCACTGTGGAATACTCCCTGTCCCTGATAAAATGACTGCAGAGGCGAATCAAGTACAATTGTTCTCTGGTTTGTATTGCTGTGCCTTTGTGACAGCCTCTCCGAGAACGTGTGCAGGGAGATTATCTGTGCTATATGAAACAGACATGGCTTGTGTTAACCAAAATCCATTTAAAATTTTTACTGGAGCAATTTTAATGTGTAAATATACTTCATAAATAATCATCATGGAAATATTAGTAATGCCTATATTGTGCATTACAAAAACAAAAGAAAGAGAAGGAATATAGACTGTCTCAAGTTTGAAAGGATGCCTATTGCACTATTAAGTAGGAAGAGAGAGAAATAAAATCAAGTGCCCGTACCTATGGGAAATATCCATAGCCTATTCATTGTTTAATTTATTTTTTTTTCTTGAACTAAATCAATAATGGGATATAAGATAAATCAAAGTGAGTATACATGAGGTTTAGGTAGTCTGTATAGAAAAAGGATAAGACTTCTATCAATAAAATTCTACCTATGGATTACATTTATCAAAAGGAAAGACAGTTTTCTGTATGACAATTTAACAAGAAAAAAAAAAAACCCATGATATGTCATTTGGGTTACCTTAAGCAATTTGATTGTCCTAGTATAAGATATAAGCAAAAGACATTAAAATAATATATATATGTGTGTGTGTGTGTGTGTGTTTGTGTGTGTGTGTGTGTGTGTGCACACAATATAGTTATTCCTATATGAGATCAATTTCTAAAGGAGCAGAAACACACTTTTTTTTTTTTTTTATGAAAAGCCACACAAATTACAACGTTATTTACAGAGAGGTTCACTGTGACATGTGCAATCTTATAAGAAATTACATGACAGGAAAAATTATTTAAGCCAATTTAAAGCTGAGATTCAGCACAATAAAGCCTTACTTCCATGTTACTTTAATCAATGTATCCTAAATACTCTAAATTTGTAGTCAATCAAAAGTCAGTGGGAGGGAACTTCCATTCCAGGTTTTATTCTTGACAAAGCCTTAGCAAATCTTTCAATGACTGAACAGTGTTTTCTTGACACACTGTGAATGACAATTCCAGAGAAGTATTTTTCCTAATGCTTGGGAAGAACAATACATATTTTCTTGGTGTTCTTCTTATGATTTATTTCTAAATTCCTAACCAGCGTTATGGGAATACTTCATAGTGAAACATTTTCATTTTATTTCTCCTCAAAAAAGAAATGTACCAGCTCGGCACCCAAACTCATTTCAGGATAAAAATGATGTTGTGATATTCAAAGGCTGAACTAAACAGAACAAATGGCTATTAGAACCATCCTTTCGTTCACTGAATAATTTACTTCTAAATGTGGAAGGGGCACTAGGAGAGTAAAATAAATGTGCATGTTTACTCTCTTTCTCTTTGATGTTTCTGAATAATTTTAAAAAGTCAAATATTCTGCAAGACATTTTAATTGGGGAGAAATTTATGAAGAAATATACCTTTAAATTGAAAATGAAAATTTGATATTGCCCTGATTTATATATTAGCCCAATTAGAGCAAGCTGAAAGGCACATGGCTGCTTAGGCTTATTTTAACATGCAATAGGAATCATCAAGAAATTTACCCTTTTGTTTTGGTATCATCAGTGTGTTCAGGCCACTGTCTCAGAAACATTTTTAGGTGAATGTAAAATAAAATAAAATTCACCTAGAAATCATATATCAAGGTCATTAGCAGCTATTATTTATTTGGTCTTTGTCTAATAGCATCCCCATTTCTTGCATCACTTCTTCCACTTAATTCTGTGCTTCAGTGTAGATTTTGGAGGTACTGAGCCTTGATTGACTCTGTTAAAGGAGGATTTTCTAGGAAACAGAGCCATGCTATTTCAAGCTCCACTATCTTTTTTTTTTTTTTTTTTTTTTTTCAGCTTCTGTGAAAACAAGACTCACTGATTCCTTGAACTGAATGTCCCAAGATTAAATGAACCTTTAGGATAAATCTTACCATCTTCTATTTAAAATATCCAGGAATGGAAGAGGGTAAATTAGAAATTGGCAACTGTAAGTTTTATTTTCCTGGTGTATTTTTGTGGTCATTTCATGGGGTATTCAGCTTTCTGTTCCTTGTGTGGCATTTATTTGTTCCATTTTTAATTACAGATGTGGAATAGCTGCTTGGTTGATTCATTACTTTAGCATTAGCTGCTTGTGGTGGATGTTCAATCCACTAGATATCTGTCAAAATTTTGGATTGGGTACCCATTATCGAGATTGATAGCAGTTATCAAACCTCAAAATACGTGTGTGTTCTCTTTTAAATATTAGCTGTCATATTGTGATAAGTTGTGTTGAGCTGTGCAGAACAGGGTAGAACCCATGTGACACTGAGTCTTAGTTTTAAAGGCAAACTCCCCTTCTAGCTGAAATCCATGACAAAAGAGATAGAAAGCAAACAGCAATGTCCAAGAGCAACCATTCTAGATGAAGGAAAACGAGTTGAAGTTGATCTTCCTACTTTTATCTTATATATTTTGATTTCTTTAAATTTTACCTTTGAAAAACACAGAGAAAGAGAGGAGGTGAAGGGAGGAAGGGAAGGAGGGAGGGGTAGATGGAGAGGGAGAGAGAAGGAGAGAAGAAAAGAAGGGGATTTTGTTTTACAATGAAAAACAGTTTTAAGGTTTTGAAAGGTAATTACCTAAGGAACTTTGAAGTCCTTGAAAAAGTAACTTTATGTAACAGCTTCTTTGCACTGTGGAAAATCCTTTCATTTTAGAGACTAAGTGGAAATGGGAATTAGGAACCTAAGAAGCTCTTTGTGAAAAGGTCTTGACTTTGTATCTGTTTTTACATATGTCTCCTAATCAGTAGTGTATGTCTTCTTAGATTATAGGTATATATACATGATATATATATATATATATATATATATATATGTTTTAAAACATGTTTATTCATTTTCTACACTCTAAAATGGCCTCTCAACATTCTGCTTTCATATTTTTCAGCCACAGTTTTCACAATTATTCTGCAAAGTTGGTGACTGAAGGACCTTCCTGAAAAGCAAGATACAGAAGTGCAGCTGGACCAGCTAAAGCCTGCTGCAGAGTTCTTCTTTCATGGCTACCTTACAATTAGACAATGGTCCCTTTGTTCAGACTGGACTGCAAATGCTCTCTCCTCTTCAAATAAATGATTACTGATGATACCAGCTAAGAGTTCACATTTGACTATCTGAATGTATTTTAATTAAGCAGAAAACTTGAGAAGGAAAAAGAAGGCTTCTTCAAAGAGGACCCATTGCTTCCTGTAGGTTTTGGTTTTTGTTTTCTGTTTTTGTTGTTTTGAAGAGGATAGGCTGCTAAAATTAACCTTCCACTTTTATCCCAAGGAGAAAAATAATCTGTGCTAAAGATATTCTGTCCGTTAGTTTTATTAATAGTGTTCAGCTTTCTTGGCATGCTTGAGAAGCAGACAGACTTGTCATGAGCATCACATTTGCAAGCACTGTCACGGCTCCTGAAGGCTCTGGTGAAAGCAGGAACGTGTGTTAACAATAACTACGAATGGCTTTTGGGGAACAATAGGCTTGCCTTAGACTGTGCCTCGGTTTTCAGAAAACAAGTTGCTCCATAGTCATGTTAGTTCTCATATAAGACTTGACTCAGACTCATTTTTTTGAAGTGCCATTTTTAATCTAAACTCTGTTCTTATCCCTTTTGGATCATTTAACTTGAGTATTATAATATCTACCTAGTGTCCAGATTCTAGCTTGTATATCCAATGGACCCTGCACATAGGCTTTGATATTCAGATTGCTGGATGTATATTTTCTTAATCTTTCAAATGTTTGGATTTTTCATTCTGCAAAGTCTCCTAGCACTTAGGTGTCATAAGTAATCATCTAATAAAACCTATGTTACAAATAGTTTTAGATGTCATCTCTACAAACAATTTTGTCATAAAAAATGTCAAACATATTGGAAACACTCATCTGGAGCAATATGGAGCACAGAATTATGTGTAGCCAGAACTTAATTTTGTTTTAGTGCTTTTGTTCATAATTTGCCCATTTATGCTACTAGTATCATTGAATAAATGCCTTATAAAGGTCTCTTCATTTTGTATGCTAGCCCAAATAATGAGATAGGCTTACAAAGCTGTATTTCATTTAAAGAGAGCACTTGCAAAGCATAATCATTTGGATAAGTAATCAGGTAAGATACTGTTGAGATATTTGCCCCCCCTTAGGTCAAGAATGTCCCTAACTAACATAATTTTATAGAATTAGGCAAGGACTAACTGAGTTTATCATCTAATCTATTTTTAGCCTGCAGTTCATTTTATTCATTGTGTAACTCCTCTGGGAGTGAAACTGCCCATCATAATAGTGCTATGTGCTTCAATTCTTTATAGAAATGATGTAAAATTTTGTTACAAATATGAAACTTAAAATATTCACATTTTCACATAAAATGGGTATACCACAATAAATATTTACATTAAATTACTATGCTAGAAAACTATCTATAGGGGAAAAAGTTCTCCCAAACAAAGATAAACTAGTAAACACAAATTCATGGTACATTAACAGGAGAAGAAAACAGAATTAAAAATTAGACTATAGAGACTAGAACTTTCAGTAATGTACTTTATATTCACAGGTACATTTAATACATTTTGCAATGTTCATGAGAAAAAGTTTTTATCCTGTAAGGCACCAAATATAAAGTTGTTTTATAATTGTGTTTTTATTAAATATGTTCCTACATAGACTTCTAGGTAGTAATGGCACAGTCATGTATACAAGTTACCTATCAAATAGGTTATCATTTTATGTGACATCAAGACATTGTATTAGAGATAGAAAATGCTGTAGCATTCATAAAAATCAGAAATGTTAATGAACATTATTATTATTGTTAAATAGATATGTGAGGATATGAATGAAAAACATAATAAAAACATAAAGAGAAAATATGTGTGGATTAATCTTTTTTCTTCTATAGGTCAGGTAGATCAAGTAAATGCTCAAAACTTTTATGGTTATCTTAAACTAAGAGGAAAATATAATCAAGTTACTAGAAATCAAATTAGATAACAATAAATCTACCAGATACAAATGTAAGAAATCTATATGTACATATAATTCTATACATGTGTGCACCTGCACATACATTGTCTGCTCTCAGTATGTTTAGTTTGGAAGGATTTGAAAGAAAACAGGTAAGAATAATGAAATTGTTACTCTCCCTACCAAAAAGAAACATAAAGAAAATGGTATTGGGCTTTAGAAACTAATCTGTCTCTTAACATTAAAGAGACACAAAGAGGTATCTTCTCCTTGTTAGTTGGCATTTCCCCTGCTGCACAGACCGCTCCCACTCCTCTGCTCTGGTGTTCACAGAGAGATTGAATCTCAGCTACACATACTCTATCTGACTCATAGATAAAGATAAAATTTCCAGTCTCTGTTGCTTTCAGTTCATTTCTTGAGATGACTTAATTTATCACAAACAGGGTAAGCAATAAAAAATAAGGTTGAGGCTCGTGCTTTAGTATGAACATAAACTGTGGCTTATAGATATTCAAATTCATGTCTAGGTGGAAAGAAATATTCATGGCTAATATTAAACTAAGCCAAGAATTAGGCAAAATGCAGGAGACATATATTGAAGTGAGCATTTTATTATGTGCTGTGGCACTCAGATTAAAGAGAGGAGTGCATGGCACTGACAGGATATTGCATGTGTATCAAACAATCTATTCATATGTGACAGGGAGGGTGTGATTTCTGGAAACAGTGACAACCCAATGAAATGGCTGCCTGCTTTTAAAATTATTATGGCATAAATCCACATCTTTTAAGTGACATTGTAAATTGCAATTAACAAAATGTAGACAAATATGCTTAAGAATTAACCGTGACATGCAAAAGGCTCTCTCTCTCTCTCTTTCTCTCTCTCTCTCTCTCTCTCTCTCTGTGTGTGTGTGTGTGTGTGTGTGTGTAGAAAAATGGAAAAATGCAAACCTTCTCATGCTATCCTCGTCAGTGTCCAGTGCAGATTGCTGAGGGGTGATTGTGATGGCTCCTGATAAGCTAGGAAACCTCACACAAGTTAATTCTTATTGTGCTACCCAAGTGGAAGGGAGTGAATACGGGGCAGGATATTTCTAACTATATAAAACTAGAATATCATAAAAAAACACTACTTGGCTATGTGCAATAACTCATCAGGTAATCATTGTATTTATTTAAACCATTGCTATGCTCTTCATACTGCCCCTTTTAAAGTGAGATTATGGATTCTGCTCTATCAGAATTCTGCATTCATTCAATAAGCGCATACCCCTAATCCCATTTTCATGGGGGGTGAACCATGGATATAAGAAATTGATAAAGCAAGCAAGAAAAAAAGGAATGGGTGAGGAGAAAAGAGAGGTGAGAAGAGGAGACTAAAGTTGCAGTCTCTAACATCCTGAGCAGCTATGATGAAGTGCAAGAAAATAGAAATTCTTTAGATACACAGACATACTCTTGTATTCTCTCAGCACTGAGAGAAGAGAAAGAACAAGCAGTGGTGATTAACTTTGTTTCCTTTTTATATTATAATTTACCTGGCTTTTCATGCTTCTATGATAAGGTGAGCAAAAGATACTAAATGAATGAAAGAGCAGAGGTTGTGTGATAAGCATAGGCTTATCAAACTGGCTGTGAGCTGCAGTAGGGACACTATGGGGAAACTCCTTCCATTATCACTGCAGAGACTCAGCAATATCCAACTGGGGCATGTGGGGGAGCTACAGGACAAATGTGTGCAGCAGGCTTTGTGCATGAGTGATGGGATACGATGTGCTTTCTCATAACCTTTCCTTCTTTGTTCAAAGAAGGAGCTTCCATTTTAAACTGTGTTCGGTGACTTTTCAAATGGGAATTAAAGCCTTTTGCTAACAGATACATGTGATAGGTGTTTTTCCTATCTCTTTTCTTTTTTTAAAGAAAATTTTCATGGCAGCTCATGTACAGGCAAAAGATGCCCATTGTTCAAGAATTAATTAAGCTTGCTAACTAAAGGCATTAATGGGATAAATCAAGTTTGTAGGAAATGCTAAACAGAATCACGCCTGGATGTTACAGGCCAGTGACCACTGCTCTCACGTTCTTGGACAGCAAAATCCTTCCATGTAATGAGTAGAAACCTTTGTTTCAATATATCTATATGTCTATATACTTATACCTATATATGGGGGTGGTCAAAATGTCATTTTAAACTTATATGAATATTTGATAATGTAACAAAAATAAAATTCTAAATCATATTCTGTAGTAAAACATGCTGTGTGTTTGTGTCTGCTTATGTGGGGGTGTGAACACACCTATGTGAAGACTACAGATCCATGCTGGGCATGTATTTATTCATAGATTTCTAAATGAATTTGGGAGATGAGGTAACTAGGTGCTGACTGGTTTGCCCCAGATCCCATACATCCTCTATTGACCCCACCCCCAGTATAAGGATTAAGAGGCACTTTTTTTTTTTTATGTATGTGGTACCTTCTCGATTGGAGACCACTTTACCAAAGGAATAACTCCCTCCCAATACTCAAAATATGGACTTTATGTTTAACTGGTACTTATAATATAGCCTTGAGAGTTTCACCATGGACATTTTGCAAATTCTGTGTCTGATTAGTGCTTTCTCTCCTCCTTGACTCTCTTCTTGCTTATAATTTGTATACTGTATTAATTTTAGGAAAGTAGTCCATTGCCCTGGGAAGGTGTTGTGACATTAGCACTGAACACATATACACAAACACTGACACACACAAACACAGCCAGACAGCCAGACAGACACACACAGAGACACACTTCCTATATTTTAGAGGAATATAGAGACAGATATAATGTATGAACTGAGCCTTTTTGAAATGCTAAATACTTTTATCTATAAACAAAGATATATGATGGCAAGAGGGTGTTGAAAAAATAACAGCATTATTTAAAATTTTACTTGTGAGCAGAGTTCCACTATTTTCCTTGAGTGTGTTTATATACACCAGCACTGCTCACTATGTACAGAGATTAACATCTGGCATGTGTACCTTTCAATGGAAACCATTTATATATCACTGTTGTTAATGCTGCTGCTGCAACGCTTTTCTGAGTGAGAATCAGTGAAGGGGTTATCTACTTTTTGTTTCTTTTCTCTCACATAAAAGGATAATTAATATTGTGGAATGAAAACAAAATTGATTGACCCTTCTATAATGTATCTACCTTCCAAAATACCATATGTCCCTCAAATACAATTATTGCCATTTTTAAATGAGAATAAATATATATTCAAAAGCATTAATTATACTAAAAGACACCAGGGTACTCCATGTTCCAATAATTTGATCATTGTGTGCGCATGCATGAGTGCATTAACACATGTGTGTGTGTATGTGTGTGTGTGTGTGTGTGTGTGTGTGTGTGTGTGTGTGTGTGGTTGGGTGTATGTACATGTGCGTGTTACTATAGGTGTACAAGCATAAGAGGAAAATTTGTGTGAGTTGTGTGCTCATGGAGAACAGTGATCAATGTCTGGTGTTTTCCTTAAGCACTATCCTTTATAATTAAAAAATATTTATTTTATGTTATGTGTATAGACATTTTTGGTATATGTATTCTATGTGCCACATGCATGCAGTGCTCTTAGATGCCAGAAGAGTGTGTGCTAGATGCCCTCAAAAAGGAGTTACAGTTATATGTGAGTAACTGTGAATTCTGAGAGCCAAACTCAGTTACTCTGGAAAGCCAGCCAGGGTTCTTAACCATGAGCCATTCCTCATCCCTCCACTTTATTTTGGGACAGATATTCTTACAAACTGGAGCTAACTGATGGGCTAGTCTGACTGTTCACCAGGCTTCAAGAATCTCCCTGCCTCTACTCATAAGCACTAATATTACAGAAATGAATTTTGCAATTGGCTTTTTAAAAAGTCTTTTGAGTGTGGAAGGTCCAAACTTAGAGTAATGTGTTTGTGCAGCAGTCATTTAACTAACTGAACCAATGGCCCAGACTTCTACGAGGATGTTTATAAATGTCTTAGAAAATAAGGGCCAATGAAAAACCATGAACAAAATTACAGGGAAAATTGAATGTAAATGTGGAAAATTAAAAATTAATAGGAGACAAAAATCAAGATAAATATTGAGTGATATTAAAATTATTTTACTTCAAGTATCTATACTCAGCATAAAATGATCCAATAGATGTCTACATTATTATTAAAAGTATATTAAGAAAATATGAATAATTGTAATTCTTAGCTAGGCATCATGGTGGTCTTCTTTAATCCCTGGACTTAAAAGGCAAAGACAAGATAATGGTGAGCTTAAGACAAGCCAAAAATATAATGCAAGTCCCTGTGCCTCAATGTAATTACATATATTATTATATTTATTTAATTATTCATATATATTACACAAAATGTACATATGTACACACATACATGTGTGTATGTTTTCAGATATTTGAATAGAATTGTACATACTGCTGTACTTGGTCTCCCTGTCTCAGTCTTTCTGCTCTGTCTCTCTGTTTCTCTCTAAACTTCTCTCTCTCTCTCTCTCTCTCTCTCTCTCTCTCTCTCTCTTTCTTTCTCTGAGACAGGATCTCACTATGAAAACTATCCTGTTTTCAGACCCAGGGCTTTGCTTTGCTCTTCCCTCTGTGTGGGATTAAAGGCACATGCCACTATGCCTTTCTGTTGCTGTTTTCACTAGCTACCACTGCTTGAGTATAATAGTACTGTCCCAACACTCATAATTATGCCCATTTACACAAAATGTTCTGTGTCCAATCCCTTGTCTAAGTCTGCCTGAGTTTTAACACTCAATCCACACATTTATACAGCCTTCAGCATTTGGGTCTTATATTTAGATTTTGCTGGTTAACACTGTAGTGTGCCTGGAAGTTCTAGCACTTCCCTAATCCAAATCTTTTACAAGGTTTCTCAAATCTGCATTCGGAATTTTGTTTTGTTAAAAATTCATTATTAATGGAGTACTACTCAGCTATTAAAAACAATAAATATATGAAATTCCTAGGCAAATGGATGGATCTGGAGGCCATCATCCTGAGTGAAGTAACCCATGCACAAAAGAACTCATATAACATGTACTCACTGATATGTGGATATTAGCCCAGAAACCTAGACTACCCAAGATACAATTTACTAAACACATGATACTCAAGAAGAAGGAGGATCAAAATGTGGACACGTCACCCCTTCCTAGAATTAAGATCAAAGCACACATTGAAAGAGTTAAAGGGAGCATTTGTGCACCTCAATCCAAAGGATGGACCCAACTACTGCGGCTGCCAGGGATACATCCCACAATCAGTCACCAAACATAGACACTATAGCATATGCCAGCAAGATGGTGCTGAAAGGGCCCGGATATAGCGGTCTCGGGGGAAAATATACCAATGCCTGGCTAACATGGAGGTGGAAGCTCATGGTCAGCTATTAGATGGAACACAAGGTTCCCAAGGAAGAAGGAGCTAGAGAAAGTACCCAAGGAGCTGAAGGGGTCTTCAACCCTATAGGTGGAAGAATAACCATGAACTAACTAGTACCCCCTGGGCTCGTGTCTCTAGCTGCATATATAGAAGAGGATGGCCTAGTTGGCCATCAATGGGAAGAGAGGCCCCTTGGTTATGTAGTCTTTATATGCCCCAATACAGAGGAACGCCGGGGCCAAGGGGTGGGAGAGGGTGGGTAGGGGAGCAGGGCCGGGAGCTAGGAGAATATAGGGAACTTTCTGGATAACACTTGAAATTTAAATGAAGAAAATATCTAATAAAAGTTGAAAAAAAATGGACAGGTCTTCACATAAGTCACACTACCATTATATTAGAATTAATTTTAGTGTGATCTAGACTGCGAGTGTGACAGAGTCTTCTGCTAGAATCTTGAAATTCTGGCTTCTCTAGTCATCATCTACATAATCTTCAGGAATTTGTGTCAAATTCTTTTATATCTCAAAATCCTCTTTTTAAAAATAAAATGACTTAACACAACCTAACTTCCTGATCGATCAGGTAGGTTCAGAGATTCAAAATTTTTCAATGGAAAGAGAAATTATGGCAATATTCACATGGCAAGTACCCTATATATGTTAGGTGTTGCCCTGCATACAAGAAAAAGGTGTACGCTGTGGTTTCCTGGGAGATATAGTAAAATAGATTGTTTAGAAAGCAATTCATGGTTCAACAAATTCAGTTCAAAAAGTGGATGAACCTTTCACAAAACACCACTTAGTTTTCTATGGGATGGACTGAAATAAGTATACAGTTTACTGAAAAACATACTTATGACTTCTTTCAGATTATGGAATGTGTGCTGACTATTTTTATGTTAACAAAAGTTAGAGTCAGTTGAAAATAGTGACTCTCAATTGACAAAAATCTTCCATAAGACTGAAATGTAGCCAAGTCTTTAATATATATTTTAATTAGTGACTCTTGTGGTAATTCCCATCCAGTAGTGTATGATATCAGCTCAGGACTGGTGGTACTGGGTGCTATAAGACAGAAGTCTGTAAAAAACACAGGAAACAAGCCAGTAAGCAGCACTCCTCTGTGGCCACAGCATTATCTCCTGCTTCCAGTTTCCTGCCCTGTTTGAATACATGTCCTAACTTTCTTCAGTGATATGGAACTGTAACTCTGGACAGGAGGAGCCTTCTAGGTGACAGTAAGTTGTAGTTTTGAGCATGCTTTCTGACAAGAGAAGAGAAAAAAATGAACTTCTGAGGTTGGTGCAACACATCAGCTGGAATGAAATTCAATAAAGCATTCAGTGATGTCAGCAGAAGCTTTTGTGTGCCCCGTGTCCCAGATACCAGTGTACAGCTCAAGAACTCACCACTAAATGGTAATAAACTCTGTTCTAGAGATTATTGATGTAACATTGGATATGAAATTCAAAGAAGGTGTCTCATTTTTTTGTTGCTATAAAAAAAAAAAAAAAAAAAAAAAAGACCAAGACAACTTACAGAGGAAAGGGTTTATTTGGGGCCTAAGGTTCCAAAGAACTAGAAATATAATATCATCATGCTAGGAAGGCAAGGCATATGAGTTGTTGCTGAGAACACACATTTTAATCTTCAACAGGGAACCAAAGAGTAAACTTAAAATAGTTCCAAGATTTAAAAAATCTCAGTGCCTATCTCAAGTAAAATGATTGTTCTAACAAGGCCATACCTCAAAAAGCCACNTAGTTGGCCATCAATGGGAAGAGAGGCCCCTTGGTTATGCAGTCTTTATATGCCCCAATACAGGGGAACGCCGGGGCCAAGGGGTGGGAGAGGGTGGGTAGGGGAGCAGGGCCGGGAGGGGGGAGAATATAGGGAACTTTCTGGATAACACTTGAAATGTAAATGAAGAAAATATCTAATAAAAGTTGAAAAAAAATAACAGAGACTAAAAAAAAAAAATTCATTAGTAAGAGGAACAGCATTATCTACCCATGCAGGTAATCTTTCCTTCAATCTCTATTTTTTTTTAACTTTTTAAAGTGAGTTGTAGGATAATATGGTTTCATATGCCTCCTTTGGACATCCCTAATTTTGGTCAACACCTGCCATATCTTGACCTCATGCATATTTAAACCATTTCATTCCCTGTTGTTTTCTAATTCTCTTTCTCTCTCTCCTTTTCTCTGTCCTCTCTCTCTTTCTCTTCTTTCTTTCTTTTCTTCCTTTCTTTCTTTTCTTCCTTTCTTTCTCCCTTCCTTCCTTCCTTCCTTCCTTCCTTCCTTCCTTCCTTCCTTCCTTTCTTTCTCTATTTCTATCACTTTATTTTCTGCTACCTCCTTTATTTAAGGTATATTCTGTGTATAGCTTCATATTTTCCTACCTAATTATCTGAATTCTGTAAGTAATCATGGATAAACAACAACAAAAACCCCCAAACTAGAAGCTAGGATCCACACATGAGAAAGAACATTTGGTATTTGTTGTTTAAGTCTAGGTTTATCTCACTCAACATAATACTTTCCAGTTCCAATCACTTACCTGGAAATTTTATAATTACAGTTTTCTTTACAGCTGAATAAAATCCCATTATGCTTTTGTACAACTAACATAATACTGCAGGGGATCTGGCAACACAAGATATATTATAGAACTATAATAACAGAAACAGCGTGATACTGGCACAGAACCAGATATATAAAAATGTAGAATAAACTGTTAGACCAAATAGATTTCTTTGACAAATATGGCATAAACATACATTTGATATGGTACTGGGAAAACCTTATTTCAACATGCAAAAGAATAAAACAAGACGATAAAACCCAAATACCAAAACTGCTGAAGGAAAAAGTAAAGAGCAAACTTCAATGTACAGACACCAATTTCCTAAATGGGACTCAGTCACATAGAAAATAACACTAACAATTAACAGAATCTCAGGAAACAGAAAAGTCTGTGTACAGGAAAAGAAACTGCCATTAATATCAGCTCTCAACCTTTGGGGTGTGGGTCCTTTGACAACCCTCTATCTACAAAATATTTGCATTATAGTTCATAACAGCAGAAAAATTATACCTAGGAAGTAGAAATGAAAATAATTTTTATCCTTGGGGATATTGCCCAAGGTAGTACCCAGCTATTACCCAGAGCTTAGTGTCTAGAAACAATACTAATAAGGAAAACAAACAAAAAAAGAAAACAAAATAGAAATAATATGAGTTACTTAAGAGAGTCCCAAAGAGAATTTGAAAATGGCTGATAATCACTTTAAGACCTATACAACATTTTAGTAACCAGGGGAGTGTAGATTTAAACTCCTTTATGAATCTGTCATTTTAGTCATAATAGCCAATAACAAGCATGCAAAGGACCACAGAGCCTCTTTTTAAGTCAGTTAAGAAGCTTCTCAAGAAAACTAGATATAGCATTACTAAATAACTATGTGACACCATTCCTGTGCATATAACCCAAAGGACCTGTATTTCCTACAGAGATTCTGCTGGTCTAACACAATGGCTGAGGAATGGGAGCATAGAGAAGCAGTCTGAATGTGTATGAACTGAGGAATACATAGTGAAAATATGGGACAAAAATTCAACTGAGTTTTCATTTAATTTTTTAATATTGTTTATGTTTGCAAATAATATTGTATCTATTTGTAATATTGTTTTTATTACCTGTAAAAACTTTTTAAATGCTTCTCTTTGTTCCTTGCATTTGTTTTTCTTATTTTTTCTGTCTTATCTGCTACATTAGAAGGTAAAGATAAAAATATAGCTGTAATTGCTAACACTTTAAAATATATGAATAATACAAATTCTAAATAAATGTTTTAAATAAACAACAAATGAAACTAAAAATAACTGACTTACTTAAACATCACTTTAAAACTATGTGTTGATATTAACTATTGTGTTTCAAGAAAGGGTTATATCTGTTTGGGTTGAACAAGTTTGACATAATTTAATTTGTTGAAAGAAGGCACTGTGCATAGGTGGGTAATGTTCTCAGAAACTGGGGGTTATTAAAGGAAAATCCCAGAATCATTTGTGATCATTGAGACCCCGGAAGGTTCTAAACATTACAAGCTATTGCAATGTTTTTTGTTGCCTCTCTGAAGAGATCATAATACAATATTGTTGAAAATACCATACACTTAGACATTAAGATATTGAAAAAAATACAGATATAAATTAACAGTGTTCTTTCTGTTGAGTAGGTTCGATAGTGCAAGAAGATAGTATGTATGTGTGTTGGGAAGAAAAGTCATCAGTAGTCTTCCCTAGTTGTGGACCACCATAGCTACCTGTACATTAAGATATGCACATCACTGAAACTGACGTGATGGTAAAAATGAGGGAAAAGTGGTAGGCTCCAGTTATGGAGGGTAAGGAAGATAAGCACAGAGGGAAGAGGGTAAAATAACAGCAAGGGTGACTGGAAAAGCAGAAGGAATCATACATTTAACCATTTTCATTAAAAAATGATATAATGTACATAACTTAGAGGACAATGCTACCTCCAAGAACTAACAGTTTCCTAAAAGTGTTCTTTTTCTGGTATATAGCACAGATGCCCCAAATATTCTGTTTGTTTGTTTTTTAAGTCAGCAAAGTTCAAAGGTATGTTACTTTCTTAAACTCTAATTAGGCATACACACACACACACACACACACACACACACACACACACACACTATATATATATATATATATATATATATATATATATATATATATATATAATTTATTTCTGTATTACAGAATTTCTATCTATATATATGAATTTTGTCCTGCATATTCATGTATAAGGAACTGGTTTAAAAATGACTCCCCTTTTAGTTGTGTTGCTATTGAAGGTTTTTATATGATCATCAGACTAGACAGACAAGCAAATATCCATGGCTGGTTGCCAGCATTAAGCACAGCCACTTTTCATTTAAGATGGGATAGTCTCCTTTTTCGCAGTCTTATATTAAACATTTGGTGTACCCTGCTCTTCTTTGTTCCAGTGATGTAGTTCAAGATTGTTTTATGTTCAAGCACAATACTTTAATATAGTCTATGTACATTTTCTTAATCCTCAACACATTTTCTGCACAGATTACATATCCCTCAACAATGTTGTATTTTGATAGATACATGTTCTAAAGCATTTTACAGAGTCTATCTGATGAACATAAAGAAAGGGAAAGAAATCATTACTCAAGCAGGTTCTGCAGTTAATTTCAGTCATCTTTATGAGTGCAGATAATTTTCTGTTCATTAAAGTACACTATAATCTGGATTAATCAGTATTAAGAGAACAAATTAAAAATATTTTTACATATTATTTGCTACATGTTATCTGATTTTACATACATTAGTTTGCAATTCCTCCACCAGTTCCACCAATTTTTAATTTGAAAGAAATTATCCCTATGTTTGCCTTAGCCTTGGTATGTAGAGTGATTGACAGTTCTTGACTTTTCCATATATTTATATGAGTTTTAATAAGGAATTAGGATAATACTTATATGAAATCTTGTACCAAACACAGGATAAACTTTGATGTTATCTGAAAGCACTTAAAATTATTATTTTTGTACTTTCATGTAAATAACAAATTGATATTGCTGCTGATTAAATTGCTATTCAACTTTTTACTCTAGCTTTAGCTTCTATTTGTGCCTTTATTTCCTGTAGATTTATAAGCCAACTGCAGATTTTATTTTTATATATTTGATATATATTTTTTAAAATAAAACACTTATATAATGGTTATGAAAATTTTCATTTAATGTTCATAAGTTAAAATTACTGGCATACACTAATATCAATGTTATCAAAATCTCTGATTTCTTTATAATTTTAGATATCTTTCCTCTGGATCCAAACAAAGTCCATTTATGTTCTGTTAGGATTTTTTAAATATAGAACAGTTTCTTTCTTTTTTTTTTTTTATTAGAGAGTTTCTTCATTTACATTTAAAGTGTTATCCAAAAGTCCCCTATATCCTCCCCCGGCCCTGCTCCCCTACACTCCCTCTCCTGTTACTTGGCCCTGGCCTTCCCCTGTACTGGGGCCTATAAACATTGCTAGACCAAGGGCCTTTCCTCCCGAATAATGGCCAACTAGGCCGTCTTCTAATACATATACAGCTAGAGACATGAGCTCTGGGGAGCAGTTTCTTAACTGCCTCTATAAAATTATTCTGTAAGTAATTTGTAGATAAAACTGGGTTGCATACATTGTCATATTATCTACATTATATATTGACTCCTGTCTTTCTCATTGTGCTTTTCTTCTAGACCCTGTATTTCCTGTATAATGATACTTAGATTCAAGTCTGGAATAATCTCAAGGTCTCATTTTAATATCTAGGCTTTGGATGAGGCTCAGTACTCTTCCTAATTATTCCCACTCATTTTGTTTCTCAGTGTAATGGTTGAGAAATAACATAATGTCTGCTCTCCTAGCCTGATTGATAATAATGCCCCTTGCTGGGCTAATGCAGATTTGTCTCATACCTGTACTGCAAAGTTACACTTTCTCCATTCTCAAGCTCTTGATTTGAAGCTTGACTCTTTTTCTATGAGTTAACCTTGTATGATGGTGCAAGAGGCTCTGCAAACCAACTTGATCTTTGGCATCTTTTCTTTTTGTTGTTTTACATTCTACTTTAAAAGGTTCCTAGACTTAGGAATTTCATGAAGAAGATTGCCATGATTTTGCAACTAGCCCAGGATACAAAGGATTTATAAGAGCCCCCAGAGTAACAGTTTGAAAACATGCCCTTCGCAAATGGAAAGAATTGTAGAAGTATATAAGGGGAAAGGGGTGCTTCTGTTGATAGTTTATGTAATACATTTTCACCAGAAATTGTCAGAATTTTATTTCAGTGTTGTAGGGATTGTGTTGAATCTGTAGTTTGACTTTTGTAGGATAGATACTTTTACTACACTGATTGTCCTGATCCATGTGCATGAGCAATCCTTCCATATTTTAATATCTTCTTCAATTTCTTTCTTCAAAGACATGAAGTTTTGTCATACAAGTCATTCACTTGCTTGATTAGGGATACCCCAATATAATTTTTCTTTTTTGTTGTTGTTGCTATTGTGAAGGATGTTGGTTCTCAGATTTCTTCCTCAATCTGTTTGTCATTTGTGTATAGGAGGGCTACTGATATATGTTTGGTATATAGGAGGCTGCTGATATGTGTTTTGTATATAGGAGGGCTACTGATGTGTGTTTTGTATATAGGAGGCTGCTGATATGTG
Organism: Mus minutoides; assembly: GCA_902729485.2. NCBI lineage: Eukaryota > Metazoa > Chordata > Mammalia > Rodentia > Muridae > Mus > Mus minutoides. The sequence goes on from LR753314.1 coordinate 283,596, forward strand.
TTTTGTATATAGGAGGCTACTGATATGTGATTGGTATATAGGAGGGCTGCTGATATGTGTTTTGTATATAGGAGGCTACTGATATGTGTTTTGTATATGGGAGGCTGCTGATATGTGTTTTGCTGGTTAATCTGTATTTATCAGCTATAGGAGTTTGCTTGTAGAAATTTTGGAGAAGCTTATATACACTATCATAAACATGAATACCTATGCAAACCCAATTTTATTAAGCCAGAAATATACAATGTAAAAAAGAAAGCATCTTCAATAAATGGTGCTGGTTTAACTCGATGTCTGCACATAGAATAATGAAAAATGATGTTTCTTTATCACACAGCATTAGACTCAGATCCAAGTTGTTCAAAGGACTCAACATAAAACAAGACACATTTCTCATGATAGAAGAGAAAGATAGGAAATAACATTTACTACATTGGCATAGGAGGTGATTTCCTAAGAATAACACCAATAGCATAGGTCCTAAGATCTACAATCAATAAATGAGACCTCATGAAACTGAAATGGTTCTGTAAGGCAAAGGATACCATTTATAAGACAAAATGGCAGCCTATGGATTTGGAAAAGGTTTTCACAAACTCCACATATGTGAGAGGGTTAATATCCAAAATATATAAGGAACTCAAGAAACTGGACATCAGCAAATTAAATAATCCAGTTGTAAGGTATGGTAAAAAAATCTAAACAGAGAATTCTCAACAGAGAAATCACAAATTGCTGAGAAGCATTCAATGAAATGCAAATCAAAACTACTTTGAGATTCCATCCTAGCATCTGTCAGGATGGCTAAGATCAGTAAAACAATTGACAAGTTATGCCTAAGAAAGTGTAATCCAAGGGGAAAAAGACTTCTCCACTGTTTGTGGGAATGCAAACTTGTATAGCTAGTAAGGAAATTAAGGTGATAATTCCTCAAAAAGATAGGATTCAATCTACCTCAAGACCAAGTTGTACATCTGCTGACAATGTACCTAAAGGACACTATATCCTACTGTTAGGACACTTGCTCAAATATGTTCATAGCAGCTTTGTTCATAATAGCCAGAAACTGGAAATAACCTAGATGATCCTCAACCCAAAGAATGGATAATGAAAATGTGGTATATTTATGCAATGAAGTATTTATTACTTAACTATTAGAAAATGACATAAAATTTGCTTGCAAATGATTGAAAATTCATCCTAAGATATGGAAACCCCACCCAATATGTCCTTATTTTTAAATGGCTATTAGCTGTTAAGGAAAGAAACATCACATTACGATCAACAGACCCAGAGAGGCTAAATAACATGGAAATGTCTAGGGGGAAATATGGATCTCCCTGGGAAGGGGCAATATATTTTGCAGGTGGACTTGGAGCAGATGGGATTTGAAAGAGGAGGATTGATTCAGGAGGGAGAAGGAGAGATGTAGGGAGAGACTATGTGGAGTATCAACTGGAATTGGGGGCCTTTAGGGGATGATATGGAAACCTAGTAGAGTGGAAACTTCTGGACTCTATAAGGGTAACCATAGGGAAGAGTTGTATAATGGAGAATATAGAGCCTGAATTGGCCAACCTCTCTAACCAGGAAGAGTTCCACTGCGCGAATAAGACACCAACCCAATCACAAAACAGCTACCCACAATCTATCCTGCCTGCAAGATATGATAGGGCAATGGAAGAGGTGGGGTTGTTAATATTGGCCACGCATTGACTGATCTACCTTGAAGCCCAAGCTAAGAGACAGAGTTTATGACTACCACTACCAGGATGGCCAGGAACTAGAAGCTAGAGGGCCCAGAGAGCTAAGGTATAACCAAACATGCCTGGCCAAAATATAAACAAGCAAGCAAACAAAAGTTTACCAATGATATTCTGCCATAACCATAGATAATAGGGATAATCAGAGAATCTTCCTCTGGCAGCAGATAAAGAGCAGATGCAGAGACTCACAGCCAAACATTAGGTAGAACTCATGTAATCCTGTGAAACTCGGTGGGTAGGAATGTAGGAGCTAGAGGAGTCCAGGATATCAGGAGAACACAGTCCACAGAATCAACTAAGCAGATGGAGGTTCACTGTGACTAAAGCAGCAATCACAGTTTCTGAGCTAGGTCCTCTACATACACTCTGTGATTGTTTAGATTGGGGTTTTGGGAACTCCTAACAGTGGGATTGAATGTGTAGGCTCCTTTGCCTACTATTTGGACCAGGTTTCTTCCTACAGGGTTGCCTCATCCAAGTTTGATAAGATGGTGTGTGCCTAGTATTATTCCATCTTGTTATATACAGCTTGGCAAATGGAGGAGTAATGGATCAGAAAGAAATGAGAAGCAAAGAAGAGAGGCTGAAAGGAGTTAAGGGAGGGGTACGTGCAGTCAGGATGTTTTGTACAAGAGAGACAGAGTCACAGAGAGAGAGAAAGAGAGAGAGAGAGAGAGAGAGAGAGAGAGAGAGAGAGACAGAGAGACAGGGAGAGAGAGAGAGTAGATTTCAGAAAAAAATAGATTCTATCTCCAGTTTTACTCATGTTATATTCAATGCTTAGATTCTGTGTATCATGGACACAGACTGGTATAGTCACTTGACACAAAATAGGGTCCTAGGAAATACCTTTAACGACAGACGTCTTAATTACTGTTGTCTTTTCCTACCTTTGAAAATGGAACAAAGTCTCTGACAATGCATCCTTACTTAATGCCATCTAATTGTGATAGTGTAGAGACAATGGATACTCCCTTTTCAGGAATTATTCTTAGTACTCTCCTTCTCCCCCTTATACCAGTAGTTCCCAGCCCCAGTCATGTCCATTATTATACCTCTTTGATAAGAATTTGATATGGTTGTTAATCATGATTATGAACATGTCAGGATCTTTAAATTACTCAGTAAATGAATTTATGGGTATAACTGTTAGAGTATTTCTAAAAAGACTTAACTAAGATGTAGAAACGCAACCTGAATGTAGGTAGCATCATTCCAGGGGCTGTTGGTACAAAGCTGAATAAAGACAAGAAATCCAAAGTAGCACCCACATCCATCTCTCTCCTCCACAGCTAATGCTCCAGTATGACCTCATACTATCAATGTAAAAAGACCTATCACTGGATCTTTCATTTAAAAAAAATTGCTTTGAACCAAAAGAAATACTTTGCTTAAACTGCTATGTTGTTGTTCTTGTTTTTCCTACAAGTTTTGTGTAATTAACAAGTAATTAACATCTGAACAAGTAATTAACATCTGAACAATCGTTCTTAGATATTTATTACATAAAAATACTGAACTTTGAAATTATAATCCTTTATCTTATACAAAGCTTGCAATTCTTGTATTTATTTTTAAAAAGGCTGTCTTATCAAGCCATATACATTTTCAAGTAAAATTATTTTGAAATGTTCACCCCTTTTCATGACATGGTGTTAGATTATTCAACTTCTGACATCTTTCTGTTCCAAGCACCTTTTTTTATAATCTCATAACAGTTTGTGTTACTCATCCATGGCAGATTAATAGTAAACTCTCAATCAAGATAGTTGTGCAACACATTTCTCATTATTTTTCTTCTGAAATTGTGTAGCATCTTTTCGGAGGTCTTCTTTGAATAACATTTTGTTCTCTAAGAGTTTCACCAGTAGTTCCAGTTTCAAGGATATAGTCTTTTGCCTTTTCACTACTATGCTGTGCCTTTGACTCTAAATTTGGAAGGCACTTCATATACATCAGCTAAAGTGAGTGGTATTGTTCTGGTGTTGTAAACTGAATGCAGTGTTTCCTCATGCTAGTGTAAGCACACTATCACTGAGCTGTATACTGAAGTTTTCATGATTGCAATTTTGTAGCTAATACCTCCATCATAGATCTAGGAGTTACATATGTGCTCTCTAAGACACCTGATAGTGTCACTGATACGAAAATGGAAAGACTTACAGAGGGATCTACATCCTGGACATACACTGAAACTGAGTTCTAGAATATTTGATTCCTTGCAACAATTTTACAGACTTTTAACTTCACAAAGGGTTTAAAGACAAACATTACTAATCTTTTGTAACAAATTCCATAGCACAGTTTCTCTGTAAGTCACTCTTTGATTTTAATTTGTGTATTCAAAACAATTCAAAGTGTGCATACACACACACACACAAACACACAACACAAACACCATAGTTTATTATTGATATCTTCAGAACTTTATACAAAACCTCATTACTTAAAGATTTGAATAAAAATGAACTTAAAAATTTAAGAACAAACTTCAAAATTAACCAGGAAATTGATTTGGTAGTTTAAGCACAGTCACTCCATATGATTTTAAAGAGGCATTTTATGCCTCAAACTTGTTTACTTTATTGTCAATCTTTAATTTGTTGATGAAAATATATCTTGACAATTCTCAGAGTAAAATTTCCACAGGGGCTTACCATTCATAAGCAATTCTATTCCTAGTATTCACACCAAGGTTGCCTAGAGAAAGCATACTCTCAATACTGAAAGTTTCATAGAAAGGAATAGCTACTAAAATGTTGGATATATTAAAGAAGTTTGAACATAATTAAGGAAGTTAATAAGGGAGATTGAGAGATGGCTCAGTGATAAAGAGCTCTGTCTGGTTCTCCATAGGACATGGGTTCGATTTCTAGTACCCATTCATTCTCATACAATAAAAACTTTAAAACTAGATTATAAGAATGGAGTGACAGAATTGAGACAATGTTTTTCCAGAATCCTATTTACAGATATCAGAGATCAATAATTATAAATCAGTAGATCTTAACTATGACCTCTATTATGAATGGATGATTAAGATAACAATGAGAATGGGGATTATTGGTAGATGCTGGTAATGCTCCCATTTTCTGCATTTGCCTTGGTTTCAGTAGACAAGTTTGTGGGGAAGGGTTTGCCTCTGGAAATATCTCATTTGAACAAAAATGGATTGAAACAAGTAGGTAAGTAGAAAATTTTGCAACCTGCTGAAAGTAATTTGGGTAATTTTGAGAAATGCTTATTCATTACAGCAGTTTCAGAGATGCATATCATTATCAATTGACTTATTCCTGTGGAGAACAGGAGAGAATGGACACATCTTTTTTGAGAGGAAAGTGCTTCACCATAGGGACTCAATTAACTCTAAGAAGTGGGTCTTGCAGACAGGTAATCTCCTCTATGGGGCTAACTAGATTCCTGGAGACCAGATGAAATGAATTTATTACACCATTGCTACAATAAAAAAATAAAAACATAGTTGCCATTTGCTTCAACCCATTTCCGTAGCATGTTTTGTTTATATAATCATAAATCTCAACTTAAAAGCATCTGCATGTGCTTGTACATACAGCATGGAGTTTAATACTTTAAAAAGCAAAACAAAAAGAAAAAGAAAATACTGGTGGCACAAGCCTTTAATCCTAGCACTTGGGAGGCAGAGACAGGCCGATTTCAGAGTTCAAGGCCAGCCTGGTCTACAGAGTGAGTTTCAGGACAGCCAAGCCTACACAGAGAAACCCTGAAAACCTTGTCTAGATCCCCCCAAACAAACAAACAAACAAACAAAAACAAAAAAACAAAAAAACAAAAAACAAAACAAAACAAAAAACTTTTCCAGAATGAATAGTTTGTTTTTTCCATGGTCTGTTTGCTACCTATTTAATAACAAGGAGTCTGGTATCACTTTAAAAGAAAGATACCTGAGTGATTATTAGTTCACTGTTTCTTCAATTAGTGTGAAGAAAGACTTACTTAAGATTTCAATAAGTAAAAACTTCACATTAAAAAGTCAATGATTATGACAACCGAACACATGTATTTAGTTGAGTAGAGTTTATGATGTCTAAATGAGTGCCATTCACGTACTTCACTGATGTTTCTTAAATTACTTTTGAGATTTCTGAGTTCAGGTCCCCCCTTTCCCAACCTTTGCTTGCATGCTGTTTGCATGTTTGTGTTCCAGCTCTTGTTCCTCACCTATTATTCACCTCAGTTCTTTGTTTTCATATCATGTCAATGATACTTTATTTTTTCATGTTCTTTTACCCTAACAAACTAATCACATGAAATAATACCAGATGAACCAGTAGATATCTTACAAAATACCTAGCAGTACACCTCAAAACCACTAAAGCAATCAAAATGGAGAAAACCTTTGAAATAGAGTCAAAGATAAAAGAAACATAAGACAACATGACAGTTAAGTGTATTACAATATCACAGATGGGATCATAAAACAGGAAAGTAACATTAAGGAAAAATCCACAAATATATGACATATATTTCTTAATAGTGATATTGATGTTAATTCTGATTGGTGGTCATTCATATAATAACTAAACCAGACCACTTGGTAGTTATCATCTAATTAAAAACCTATATAATTTTGTCCAAGATATGTAGTGTTGCTAGCAAACTGAGAGATTGTAAAGCATGAGTGTTCTATTTTATTTTTAGAAAAAAAAATTTATGTATGTATATATGTATGTCTAAGAGATGTAACTTAAGAAAGAAAACAGTCATTTTGCCACAGTCTTAGATGAGGATAGTTTATATTGACAGAAAGGGCATATAAGGCAATTCAGTTCATGGTAGCAGAAAAGTCTGGTAGAGGATGTTAAATACTACACGATGTGTAGTATTTACCCCAGAAGAAATTGTTTCAAAATGAAGTAAATTTGCATATATTTCTGGATTTAAGTGTTAGTCAAACTTATTTTTTAAAGAGTACCTCATGGTTCTGGGCACCTACAATTAGGGAAGAATAGCAAGACTGTGTACTCCTGGTTTCCCCTGTCTCTATCTCCCCAGTGTTGAGAAAATGAACAACAATCACCATGCTTTCCTTTTAAATGTAAATGGTTAGAGAGTTGAACTTATGGTGTTGTTGTATGTGAGCTCACCATAATAGCTAATTAAATGCATTATTATTGATTCTGTGGCTTGTATAACCTGCATTTTTAAATGCTTCAAAGTTTCTCCCATGAATGAGGTTCAAAGACCTAGATTATGTAGTCATAGTCATGATTATGTAATCATAGTTATTTGATTTCGTATGCAAATAATCCTGATATCTACATGTCAGTTTTTATTATTAATTTCTTATGGATTTCTGTGATCTAGCATGTGGCAGCGACAACTTATAAAACAAAATTGTTATTTTAATTTGTAATTCATAAATGTTTTATCCAGCATGGTGGAGAAGGCATGGCAGTGGATCATGTTCGAAGGTGGTTGTGGCCAGTACCATTATACAATGGCAGTCCAGAAAAGAATAAAGTCAATTGGAGCAAGATGCTGGTTGAGCCTTCAAAGACCCAGTTTCAGGGACCCATTTCTATCAGCAACTTTGCATCTCTGGACCTGTCTTAAGCCTTGAAAGTGATGTTATATGTTTGGGAAAAACTCCCAAAGCAAGAACTTGGACAAGACTTTTTAGACTGAAATCACAATATCCTACATTTTTCAGTATTTTAAGTACATTTTTGTAAGTATTTTCTATCCTGTTAACATAATAAAAAATACCTAATGCTATATTAGGGGATATATCCTTGTCAGCTAGTGACAGGTATCTGTGTTTATTTGAGGTTACAAAGCATTTGATAACATTTCCTCAATTCAGTGCTGCAAATGTCACAAACAAAGATTAGGGATAAGTCAACAAGGGAGTTCAGTAATATCAGTCACAGCCAAGAAAGAAACAGTTTTAAAGTGAAGACAATATGGCTTCAGATTAAGTCAAATTAAGTCACTGTTCCTGTATGTTCTGTACTGTTGATAGTGTAATTAAATAGTAGCAAAATAAGGTTGACAAAATAAGCCTGCTGAGTCTGTTTGAATGCAAATGTCATAGTTCTTCAGCCCAGAGAGTTAACAGAATATTACACTTGCCCTCATTCTGGCTTAACTTAATGCAAATACTCTGGTAATATGACTGTCTACATAAAGGATTTGTGCTGATCCTGTTAATAGCAGAATGTTCATAACACAGGTATGTATGACTCTCCCACTAATACCACCTTGAGAAGATTTCCTTAGGGAAATTGAGTCAAAAGTTTAGATACAGTATAGTAGTACTACTTGAGACAACTCTGAAGAATGATAATCATGTCTCATTTATCTGAAAACATATATTGATATTTTATCTAGTACTTGTTAGCAGAGTATACATATCTATAATGTTCATAAATTGTTCTTAGGCTATGAACTTAACATAAGACACGTAACTTTATAGTGCACGATAAATATCATCAGTTTAAAGTTAGAAAAACACAGTTTTACTTAAATAGAGAAACTGTCTGTTTCATCTCCATTTACTGGGTTCAGTTTAAAAAAAAACATGTGTGTGTGTGTGTGTGTGTGTGTGTGTGTGTGTGTGTGTGTGTATACATGCATATGTCACAGGACCTGATTTGATGCTGTTGGTAAACTAGAATTTCACTACTGCTCACAGTTTTCAAAATTACTTTTATGAAATGTCTATACATTTAGATTACTATGAAAAAAAATAAATAGTATTTGTCACTCAGAATCTAGCTTACATTTCCTTTTTTGATTATATATTTTCTTTATTTACATTTCAAATGTTATCCCCTTTCCTAGTTTCCCCATAGAAAACCCCCTATCCCCTCCCCCTCACTCTGCTCACCAGTTCACTCACTCCTGCTTCCTGGCCCTGGCATTCCCCTACACTGGGGCATAGAACCTTCAAAGGACCAAGGGTCTCTCCTCCCACTGATGACCTACTAGGCCATCCTCTGATAATTATGCAGCTAGAGCTGTGAGTTCCACCATATGTTTTCTTTGATTGATGGTTTAGTCCTAGGGAGCTCTGGGGGTACTGGTAGGTTCACATTGTTGTTCATCCTATGGGGCTACAAAACCCTTCAGTTCCTTGGGTACTTTCTCTAGATCTTTCATTGGTATCTGTCCAATGAATGGCTGTGAGCATCCACTTCTGTATTTATCAGGCAACGATAGAGCTTCTCAGGAGACAGCTATTTCAGGCTCCTGTCAGCAAACTCTTCTTGGCATTAACAATAGTGTCTGGTTTGGGTGGTTGTTTATGCGATGGATCCTCAGGTGGGGCAGTCTCTGGATGGCCATTCCTTCAGTCTCTGCTCCAAACTTTATTTCTGTAACTCCTTCTATGGGTATTCTGTTTTTTTTT